>JAJJLU010000363.1:0-68022 GCA_023807065.1 Isotricha intestinalis
CCCAATCCCCAATCCCCAATCCCCAATCCCCAATCCCCAATCCCCAATCCCCACCATTTTAAGTAAATTAAAAATTTATTAAAGTAAATCCAGATATAATATATAAAAATACAAAATATAACATATATATTTAAATTTTTAAAAAATTAATAATATGTTCTTGGTTTTATATTTATGTAATTTTTATTTTGTTTTCTGGGGGCTATATCTCTGCGGCAAATTGCACAGACTTATACGATATTAAATTTTTGAGTTATACTCGATTAAAATTATATTATTAAAATTAAATAATTAAAGTTTACATTAAAAAAATATTATTGATCATCAATTTGATTTAATGAATCAACAATATATTCACAATTCTGTTGAATAATATTTTAACTTCAATTTTTGTTCAAAAATAAATTGAAAATTAAATACCGGAAATTACAAATTAATTCTATTATAAATAATTCAAATTCATGAAATTCAACTCCTTTTAAATTTTTTAGTTTTATGAATAATTCTAATTATTTTTAATTTCTTTTAAATTATCATAACAGAAATGATTTTAAAGAAAAAATCAATTTTTATGAACAATTAGTTATAAATGATGAATAAGTTTGAAAAAAAATTTATTTTTATCATTAATTTTTCTGAAATTGAATTAATTCTTAAAATTTCATTTTATTGATTCAATAAATAAATTAATATTAAATTTAGTTTTATTCTTTAAAAATTTTCTCAAGAATTTAAATTAGATTTTGAATGGCTTCTAAATAATTTTAATAAATATTTTTAAATTCAAATCTATTATTTTATCCTAACTTCCAATTAATAAAATGAAATTCCCAAAAAAATAAAAAAGTTAAAAAAAATAATAAATATTTTAAATTAAATATTAACAAATAAAAAACTAAATAACTGAATAACTATTATTCTTTCTTAAGATAAATTTTAGGTTTTTTTTCTAACTTAATATTAATTTTCCCATCAGTAACAGTTAAAGTATCAGTTTCATTAAAAGTATTGTATAAAACATTTCCTTCATCAAAACCATGATTACTAATAATTTTTTCAACATCACTTCCATTAGTAACAGCAATTAAAACATTATTTCTTTTAAAAATAAAAATATCTTTGTCAAAAAGAATTAAATTAACATCATATTCCCAAATTTTATATTGAATTCTAACATTATTACTGGCTTTTAAAAAAGGAATAATTTCACTTTCTTTTCCCATAAAATCCCAAAGAGATTCTCTATTTAAAGGATCATCTCCTCCATTAAAAAAATATTCTCCTCCATAATAAAAAACAGGAATTCCTTCCCATAAAATAGAAAAAACAATAGCATTAATAAATTTATTATGATCATTACATTTAAATAGAAAACGAGCATTATCATGATTTTCAACAAAAACACCAAGAACAGAAACATCTTTAAAAGCTCTTCTATCATTATAATAATATTCTTTTAAATTATTCATATCCCCACAGAAAGACTTATTAATAGAATAATAAAGAGGATAATTAAATAAAGCATCAATAACATCTTGATAATTAGCAACATAGGCAGCATTAGCATTAAAAGCTTCTCCCAATTGATAAACACCAGCAGAATCTGCAAATTTTTTCCAAAACCATTTAGGTACTTCAGGTATAGTATCAATTCTAATTCCATCGAAATCATATTCAGTAACTAAATTTTTAATCCATTGAACTAATGTATCATTAACAAATTTATTTTCATGTTTTAAATCAGGTAACCCAGCTAATCTACAATTTTCAACCATCCATTGATTATTCCAATCAGTAATGGGACAATCATCATGATAATGAATAGCTTCATTAAATGGATTTATTTGAGAGAAATCATTACCAACTGGACCAACATGATTAGCTACTACATCTACCATAACCCATATATTACGTAAATGAGCTTCATTAACTAATTCTTTTAATTCACTTGCAGTTCCAAAATATGGATTTATTTTTGTTAGTGATATCATATGATATCCATGATAGGAATCAGGAGTGTTTTCTACTACTGGACTTATCCATATTGCGTTAAAACCTAAATCTGCTATATGGTCCAAGTGCTCTTTTATTCCTTTAAATGTTCCTCCACAATATTTCATTGGAGCTGGATCACATTTTTCTAAAGATGAATTTCCTCTGTGGTAACGGTCAGTTAGAAGCTGATAGATTGAACGGGTTTTCCATTCTTCTTTTGTTTTTTCCAATGAAGACGAAATAAGGGTAATTGCTAAAATAAAAAAAAATTGAGATTTTAACATTTTTCTTTTATATTAATTTTTTTTGATGAAATATTATTTCATTAAATTTAAAATTTGCATTTTTTAGGTATTAATAATATTTTATTCTTTATATTTTTTATATGTTATTATTTATTTAATGTTGTTTTTTGTACAATTATTATATAAGATAATAATTATTGTTGTTTTTTTAAATATTAAATATTTAATTTGCAATTACCACTAATTTACATCTATAAAATTAAAAAATTCAAAATATTAATTAAATATTTAAATTATTTACCCAACAAAAGGAAGATCATATTTACCACTTTTAAAATATTTTATACCAGATCTACAAGAATAATTAGAATTAATTGAATTAGTTATTTCTTCGAAAGATTTATCAGCACTTTTAGTTAATTTATTATATTTATTTAATCCCATTAATTTACGAGCAATTTTTAATCTTTTTGAATATAAAGAATCACTTTCAGTATCAGTTCTTTTAGTTTTTTTACCATCAATAGAATAATTTTCTTGAATAACATCTTTTATAAATAATCTAGTTTTAACATTTTTATTAATTCTTGTTTTACATGGTCTTATATTAAAATGAGCTGTTTTTTTATTTGAAATATATATAATATCAGTTATGAAATCTTTTTTATTTTCATTTGCTTGTTTTGCAAAATAAGAAGGAACAGTAACTTTAGAAAAAGAAGGATGATGTGAATTTGGTACTAAGCTATTATATTTATTATACTTTTTTTTATTTGATTTTTCATAACTAACTTTAGGATTAATATTCTTCACATTTATTTTATTATTAAAAGAACGTAAATAAGTACTTATAGGTCTTAATTTATCTTTATGAAAATCATCATAAAAAAGCTTTTCTTTTTCTCTATGAATAACATTTTTCAATTTACAAAATTTAGAAGTTTCTTCAGAATTTCTAATTAAATTATCAATAAGAATATTTTGTTCTTCATACATAGGTTTAATATCTTCTCTAAAATCTTTATATATTTTTAACATAAAATTCATTTCAACTTTATATATAATAGTCATTGGTTTAGTAACAATTAAACAATATTCATAATATTTATCTTTCATACAAGATTCTAATCCACAAACTCCTCCTGGATTGAATCTAAATAACATTTGTAATTTTTCTTGATTTAAAAGAATATCATCTTTACAACTTATTTCACCAAGTATTCTATATAAAGCACATTCACCTTTATAAAGTATATATACAATATTTGCTTTATCAAAAGGAGAATAAATTAATTCTCCTCTTTCACAAAAAATTGGTACTATTTTTGTTAACATTTTCCCCATTTTATAATCTTTTTTTAATGAAGGAATTATTGATAATATAAATTTTATTTTTTTCATATCTGTAATAAGAAATTTTTGAGCAAGATATTTATCAAAAAATTTTTTTTTTAAACAAAATAAATGAACATCAGTTAAACAATAAATTGATGTTGTTCTTGGTATACTATATAATATTCCCCATTCTCCAAAACACATCCCTTCTGATAATTGAGCTCTTGGTATTTCAAAATTTAAAATAAAATTTTCTATTTCTTCTAAAGTTTCTAATTTATCTGGAGTTTGATGATTTTTAATTGCTTTTATTATTGTTCTTTTCTTTTCTTTTTTTGATTTCTTTGATTTTAATGTTTCCATATTTTTTTGTTTTGGAGATTTTATTAAAGCAGTGTTTAATTTTTTTGATGATATTTTGAATGTTTGAGTATTTAATTTTTTTTTTAATCTCATTCTTATTTTTATATCGGTAATTGTATCTATAAAATCTTCTGTTATCATTTTATTGTTTTTTTTTAATTTCAATAACATATTATTATTATTATCATTATTATTAAGATTATTATTATTAACATTATCATTATTGACATTTTCATTATTAGTAACATTATTATCATTAACTTTTTTCATCTCATTTTCATTTTTATCATTATTATTATTATCAATATTATCAATATTATCAATCTTATTATTTCTAGAAAATAAATTTAAAGTTAGGTTTTTTGAACTTTTCCTGAAATTGTTAATATTTTCCATTCCCTCTATTTTTTGAATAATATTATTTTTTAAAATAACACTTTCATCATTTGAGTCATCTGAATCTTCAGAATAACTTTTATCATGAATAGAACTATCAGAATCTTCAAAATCTTCTTCTAAATCACTCATAAAATTTTCAACAGGAATTTCTTGTGTATTATGATTATCTTCTTCTTCATCTTCTCCTTTAGAAAGAGCATTATAAAATATTTTAGTATAATCAAAATCAGAAACTAATCTAATATCAACTTTACCATTAATAACACCATACATTGAATCACTACTATCAAATTGCCTAAAAAGATATTGTCCTTTTGAACAAAATTTATGAGTTATATAGCATGATATTTTTCTTATATCATTATTTACTAAATCTTGAAAATTCATATATCTAATTAATCCTTTGAATTTTAATAATGTTAAAAAAATTAAATTTACATTTCTTTCTTCTTTACTTGAATGACTGTAAAACATTAAATTTCCTGATTTTTTTTTAGTTGCTTTTGTAATATGATTTTTATGGTTTTGAAATATTGGTTTTGAGGATTCTTTTATTAAAACTTCATCATATGTGAACTCACCTGATTTAAATCTTTTTTGTAAATCAATTTCATCATATTCTCTTAATTTAGAAAGAAAAAATAAGGCTACTAATTTTGCTCCTTTTCCTTTCCTCCAATCTTTTTTTGAATTAGGCATTAAGTAAAATTATTCTAAAAAAAATTAATATTTTATATTTGTTTATTTTATTTATAATTTAAAGAAAGTATTATGATAACTTCAAAAATTTTTATTATTAGATTAAGATAAAATTAACGGAAAATATAATAAATAGTAAATAATGATTTAAAAATTTGATTTATTAAGTTTTATTAATTTATATAAACAATTTGTTTTATTATATCATATAAAAAAACCAATTTCAATAATCTCTCTAAAATAACACACTCTTTTTAAATAAATATTCCCTAAATTAAAGAAAAGTAAAAAAATAAAATGAAAAACAATTAATTAAAAAAATAAATATCAAAAGCAAATCCAACTAATAAAAACTAAAAAAAAATAAATTCTAACATTTAAAAAAAAATGACAACAATCCGTGAATTTTCAATATATGATATGTTTAAATTTAACAACGTGAACTTAGATATATTAACAGAGACTTATTCAACTAATTTTTATGGTAAATACATAGCAATATGGGGAGAATACAATGTATCAGCTATAAATAGTAATGGAATGATAGAAGGATACATATTAGGAAAAGTAGAAGGAGATAAAAAAAATGAAGAAAAAAAAAATTGGCATGGCCACGTAACAGCAGTAACAGTAGCTCCTTATTTTAGAAGACAAGGTTTAGCACGTTCACTAATGAATTTTTTAGAAGAAGTTACTGAAAAAATTCATAATGGTTATTATGTTGATTTATTTGTTCGTTCTACTAATAAAATTGCCATTAATATGTATAATCAATTAGGATATTCTATTTATCAAACTGTTGAAAAATATTATTCTAGTGATGGCATTCAACCTGCTGAAGATGCTTATGATATGAGAAAATCACTTTCAAGAGATTTAAATAAGGAATGTTCTAAACCTACTGGAAAAAAAATTAAACCTAATGAAGTTGAGTTTGTTTAAAATTTTTTTTTAATGTTAGTTAAGTATAAATCTTTATTAAATAAAGGTTTGGTTTAATAAAGGACTACTTTTAACTATATTAATTTTAAAAAATATTGTTTGGAATATTCTATTAGTCAGAATATTCTTCAGGTAAATTTTTAAAGTATTTTTCAAAAAATATTAAATTCAATTAAAAAACAATAAAAAATAATTTTGTTGGTTAGTAAAAATAAAAATTTATATATAAAATTGAAAAATGACTTCAATACCAATTCCACCTCCTTTACCATCATTTGTTCAAACAAGAGAATTAATAGAAATGAGAAACAATACAATTAAAAAAAATAAAAATATAAAATATATAGGACTTCAAAATCAAGGTTCAACATGTTATTTAAATGCTTTAATTCAATCATTATTTATGACTCCAGAATTTAGATATAATATCTTTCAATGGAAATATGATAATAATATTCATGGTAATTTAAAAGATTCAATTCCTTTTCAACTGCAAAAATTATTTTATAGACTTCAAAATCCAATAAGAAAAATAGAACAAACTGTCGATTTAACTAAAAGTTTCCAATGGAATAATAATGAAGTTTATATTCAACAAGATATTGAAGAATTATGTAGAGTATTATTTGAAGCTATTGAAATTTCAATTGGAACTTATGATAATTTTATAAATCAATTATATAGAGGAAATTACCAATCTATTATTCAATGTTTGGAATGTAATAATAAATCTGTTCATGAAGATTTTTTTTTAGATTTAAGTTTACCTATTTTAAATATGTTTGAAAATATTCACAATAAATCTCTTGGTATGGCTCTTATGAATTTTATTAAACCTGAAAGATTAGAAAAAGATAATCAATATTTTTGCAGTAAATGTAATAAAAAAGTTGATGCTGATAAATATATGAAATTTGAGAAATTTCCTAAAATTTTATTTATCCAATTAGGAAGATTTTATTATGATTTCCAAATAGATTTAAGAAACAAATTAAATAATAAAGTACCATTTCCTTTGATATTAAATTGTAATAAATATTTAAAAAATTATAAAGATATAGAATACAATCCAAATGAAGATGAAGATGATAAATTTTGTTTACAATATTCAGAAGAATTAATAAATAAATATTTAAATGAAGGACCATATGTATATGAATTATTTTCAATTGTAATTCAATCAGGAAGTGCAAATGGAGGTCATTATTATGCTTATATTAAATCTTTTGAAGATAATAAATGGTATAATTTTAATGATAGTAATGTTACTGAAATAAATGTTGAAAGTATTATAAATGTTTACGGTAATGATAATGTAATTAATAAAAATTACTCTACTTCAAATACTGCTTATTGTCTTATGTATAGAAAAATATCTAAAGATGATAAAAATTATACTATTAATGATATGGTTGTTAATGATATTTTAATTAATATAGTAAAAGATGAAAATGAAGAAATTATAAAAAGAGAAAAGGAAAGAGAAGAAAAAATGA
Organism: Isotricha intestinalis; assembly: GCA_023807065.1. Taxonomy (NCBI): domain Eukaryota; phylum Ciliophora; class Litostomatea; order Vestibuliferida; family Isotrichidae; genus Isotricha; species Isotricha intestinalis. The sequence continues at coordinate 7,475 of JAJJLU010000363.1, forward strand.
ATCAAACAAATTTAACTTTTTTCAAAGATGATATGAAAAAAATAATTCCAATAAAAAAAACATCAACATTCTTTCAATTAAAGGAAAAATTAATAGAAGAATTTTCATTAAAGGAACCAGATTCATTAACTTTTAAAATAAGAGAATATAATTCAATGTTTAAAAATGGATTAGAATATATTGAAGGGGCAGATAATGATACTTTAGAACAAATATATTTTTCAGCATATAAACATTATTTAATTCAATTACCAGATGATAAAGGAAATTTTCCTATTTATGATCCTTCTTTAATTGAATTAAATATTCATTTATTCAATAATGAAATTAATAGTGAAACTCCAGTTGAAAAATATCCTTTAAATAAAATTAAAATATCAATTAATAGTAAAATGAAAGATTTAGTTAATGAAATTTATAAAAGTTTAAATTTAGATATAAATTGTAAAATATTTGTTCTTAGAAGAAATGATTTTGGTTTTGGTATTGAAGTAACTTATACTCAAATTGATGATAAATATTTATATAGTGACAATGATATTTATTTAAAAAATTCATCTCAGAGAGGAGATTTATTTATAGAAATTGGAGATAATATTACAATGTCAAATTCTCAGTGGATGAAAATATTTAAGAAACAAAAAGGGAATATTCTAATTAAATTTAATAATTTAAATGATAATAATTTTACAAATCAAATTATAGGAAATAAATTTGACACAATAAAAGAAATTAAACTAAGATTATGTGAAACATTATCTTTGAGTCCAGAAAAAATAATATTAAAAAAAGGAGGTAAAAATGGAGAAGAATTATATGATTTTTTAGGTTCTTTGCAAAATTATATTAAAGGTGAAAAAGAATTTTATATTTATATAGAAGAAGGAAATCCTTTAAAAGAAAATGAAGTAATTTTAAATATTAGTATGTGTTTATATGATTATGAACAATATAATATTTTTCCTTATAAAATTGAAAATGTAAATAAAGTTATTATTGATAAAAATAAAAAGATTTTAGATTTAAAAAATGAAATATTAAAATTTAATAATCTACCTTTTCAAGAAGATGAGGATAATACTATTATTATCAGAAATTTAATTGGAGGAAAACCTGGTAAAATTTATCGAAATGACTCAATAATAAAAAATTTGGATTTTCTTAATGAAATGAAATTAGTGGTTCAGAACATTCCAAAAAATTTAATTGATTATTCTTTAATTGAAAATAAGAATTATTTAGAAGATGATATTATTCAAATTACTTTAAGATATTTAAATGTTTCAAATTGGACTTTATCAAATCCTGTAGAAATTCTTTTAAAATATTCTGAATCTATTAAATCTATAGAAAGAATAATTTTAAAATATTTTCCAGAAATAAATAAAGAAGAGGACATTCAAATAATAAAAATAAAATGTAATATGTATTTTGATGAAATAATAAAAATGGATTTTATTGATTTAAATGAATATGAAAATATAACTTTAGATAAATATCCATTTATAATAAAAAATAATGGGTATGTTTTAATAATAAAAAATAAGAATGCAAAAATAGGAGAAATTAGTGAAGAAATTAAATCTAAATTTTTTAAACCTGAAGATAAAAAAAATATTCCTACTCCTCCTGATATTAATTCATTAAATAATAACAGAGTTAAAAATATGATAAATTTATTTGAAAATGGAGAATTTGATTTAGTGACAAAAACTTATAAAACAATTGAAGATAATAAACCAAAAAAACCCAGAATTAAAGAAAAAGGAATTGTAATAAAAGTAAAAAAAATAGGAGAAGAAGAAGAAGAAGAAAAAATAGAAGAAAAAAAAGAAGAAAAAAAAGAGGATAAAAAAAAAGAAGATGAAAAAATTGAAGATAATAAAACTAAGAAAGAAAACAATGAAAAAATTACTACAGATATATTTGATGAAATACCTCCTGACATTTTTGATGATGATAATGATAATGAAAATAATATTGAACCATTAATATAAAGATATTTTTTATAATTTTAAAAAAATTATTTGTTGATTTATATATTATTTTTTTTAATATAATTATAAATGTAAAATTTATTATCAAATTTTTTTAATTTTATTAGCATATATAAAATATAATTTAATTTATTTTTTAAATCAAAATATATTATCATTAAATGAATAAATTAAATTTAGGATAATTTATCTTTATAATTTTTTTTATGACCTTTTCTTCTACAACAAAAACAAAAAACATTTTTAAACTTATCCCAAATAGTCCAAATTCCAGTAGAAATATCATCAATTTTTTTACCAAAATTACTTTTTTGATCATATTCAATATCATGATTAATTTTTCTTAAATTTTTAAACATTTTTTTATATATTTTTCCTTCATTTTCATTTAATTGTTTTTCTTTTTCAGAATATTTTTCTTCTAACATTTTAAGTTCAGTATTTGAACCTAAATTATTTTTTAATTCATCTAAATCTTCTTTAGCTTTATTTAATTCTCCTAAATTGATATATGAAATACATCTTCTATATTTAGCTTTAGTATTATTTTGATTAGCTTGTAAAACTTTTGTAGAATGTAAAATCACATTTTTCCAATCATTTTTTTTTAAATATATATAGGATATATTTAAATTCGCTGGAATCATTATTTCATTTGTAAATGAAGTTTTTTCTTCTTCTGTTATATCATCTTTGTTTGTTCCTAATTCTTTAATTTTTAAAATTGAATCTTTATATTTATTAATTGCAATATCATAATTTTGTTTATGTAATTCATCATCTGCTTCTTTTTTTAGAGAAAATATTTCATTTTTTATCTTTTCTCTTGATTCCATATCCATAATAAATAATTTTAATCAATTTATCAATTTAAAAAAAATATGTAAAAATTAAATATTTTCTATATATAAAAGAATAAAATTTATATAATAATATAAATATTCACTGACATTAAATTCACTTTTCAAATTTAATATAATTGAAGATTCATATTATATAATTTTTTTTATTAATTTTCTATGTTTTCATTATTGTGAGCATTTTTCATTAGTAATTCAAGGATTGGTCCAGAAATATTTTTCTTTTTTTTATGTTTAAATTGTATTGAATAATCATTAGACATATCATTAGTTATACTTCTATTTTGAGAGGAAGGATATAAATTAATATATTCGCTATATAATTTAACTTTACTAGATTTATCTTTTCTTTCAATTTCGATTGCTTCTCTTAAAGTACAACAAGTACCCATTTTAAAATAATAATCTTTAAATAATTATTAATTAAAATTTAATTATTAGATTGTATATTAAAGCTTAGCTGTTATATCTAATATTATATTATAAATAAAAGAAATTATAAACTACTTTTATTTCCCTTTATATATTATATAATTGATTCTCACTAAAACAAAAAAATTTAAATTTATCAAATTAACAAATTGAGAAAGTAATATAATTATTACTTGTAATTCTACTTTAAATGGACTGAAGGAATAATAACATGATTTGAAATTGATAATATTATTTTAATACTAATACTAATACTTTCACAATTATTTTTTCTTATTATAGAAATAACATTATAAGGAGAAAGTCAATTTTTATATCTGTTAAAAAAATAAAAATGAAAAATCTTATTTTTCATTGCAATTATCTGTATCACTAAGAGTAATAATTAATATCTAAAATTCTAATGTTAAAAGTATCTTTTACAATAAAGAATCTATCTAATTATTGTTTTTCTAATGAAAAAATATAATAATAATAATGAATTCAAAATTTATTACATAAATATTAAAAACATAAAATGAATTAATTAAGTAGAGAATTTAAATAAAATATAATATATTTTATAATAATTATAATATTTGTTACAAATCACAAAAAAATGAAAAATAAATCATCTATAAAAAAGAATTCTCTTAGTTCAAGATCTTCATTAAAATTATCAAATAATATAAATTTACCACCTGATTTAAAAACAACAAAAACAGTAAAGTAAAAAATAAAAAATAACAATAAACATTTTAGTTTTCTAAAAGATAATTTTCCTCAAAAAAAAAATTCAATATTAAAAACTTATAAAAAATCCGAGACATTAAATAAGACAAAATCTCATGGATTATTATTAAAGAAAGGAACACTACCACTAAAAAATGCAGAAGAAATATTAAAATTAAACTCAGAATCAAATGAAAATCAAAAGAATGAAAATGAAAAATTTTCATCTTCAAAAAGTTTAGCAGTACTATCTCAAATAGGAAATGCACATAATAATCATTCAAGTAACATAAGAGTATTTATTAGATTTAGACCTTTTAATGAAGTTGAAAAGGATTTATTATCAAATAACATAGGAAAGAAAAGTATAGTATATTTAGATAATTTAAAAGATAATCCAAATGAGCATTTTCATCAAAGTTTAAAAACAGAAAATCAAAATGGAACATTATCAAATCCTTATACTTTTGATACAATTTTTGATTCTGAAACAATTCAAGAAGATATATATAATTTAGTAGGAAAAGAAATTGTTAAAGATGTTTTATCAGGATATAATGGGACTATTTTTGCTTATGGACAATCTGGTTCTGGTAAAACTTATACAATGTATGGTGCTGATATATATGATGATAGTACTAAAGGTATTATTCCTAGATTAATTGGTGATATTTTTGATTATGTTGAAAATGCAGATGAAAATATCACTTTTCAATTTAAAATGTCTATTTTACAAATTTATAAAGAAAATATTTATGATTTATTAACTGGAGAAAATAATTTAAAAATCAAAGAAAATCCTATTAGAGGTATTTATGTTGATAAATTAACTGAAGTTTATGTTGATTCTTTTGAAACTTTTATGGAATATGTTGATTTAAGTCAAGAAAATAGAATAGTAAGTGAAACAAAATTAAATTCATATTCAAGTAGATCACATTCAATATTAATATTTGAAGTAACTCAGAATATAAATAATGCAAATTTTTCTAAAAAAGGGACATTAAATTTAGTAGATTTAGCAGGAAGTGAAAAAATATCAAAAACAGGAGCAGTAGGAGAAACATTAGAAGAAGCAAAAAAAATAAATTTATCTCTTTCAGCTTTAGGAAACGTAATTCATGCTTTAACTTCAAATGCAGAACATATTCCATATAGAGATAGTAAATTAACTAGAATATTACAAGAAAGTTTAGGTGGGAATTATAAAACTAGTTTGATTGTTACTTGTTCACCTCATTCTTATCATTTTGAAGAAACTACTTCTTCACTTAAATTTGCTCAGAGAGTTAAACATATTAAAAATAAAGTTAAAATTAATATTAAGTTAACTTATGAAGAATTACAAAAAATTATTAATGAACTAAGGAAACAATTAGGTTGGGCTAAAGATGAAAATCAACAATTAAGAGAAATTATGGCTGAAAATGGTATTGAATGTACTATTGTAAGTAAATTTGATGATGATAAGTATAAAAGCAATGAAAAAGATAAAGATAGTGATAGCGATAGTGAACAAAATGAAAAAAAAATATCTAAAACTAGGAAATATGATAAAAATATTTTAAGTAAAATTAATAATAATGATAATAAAAATAATTCTAATTCTGATAATGAAAAAAAAGAAGATTTATTATCAAAAACTCACAAACAAATTATTGTAAATCCTTTAAATAATGATGAAGATGAAAAAGATTTAAATTCAAATTGTAATGAACATTCTAAAATAATAAAAGAATTAAAAAAACAAATTGATGATTTAAATTTAGAAATTAAAGAAAAAGATAGTATTATTTCTACTTTAGAAGAATCAAATAAAATGAAACAAAAAGAAATTGATAAAAATAAGGAAACAAATAGTATTTTTAATGTCAATTCAAATGATATTCCTAAAATGTTAAGAGACATTCAAGATATGTATGATGAAATTAATGAAAATATTATAAAAATATTAGGTCATTATGATCAATTAAAAAATAATAAAGATATTGAAGAATTTATAGAAAATTTTTCAAAATTAGTTTCTGATATAAATGCAAATAATGATAAATATAAAAATGAAGATATTGAATGTTTCAAAGGGTTATCTTCTATTATCTTAAATATATTAAATAATTGTAATAACGAATCAATCGATGATAATATTCGAAATTTAAATAATAAATATCAAAAAAATATTAATTTACTTTTTGATAATGTTATCACTGATAAATCAAATCCAAATAATAAATTAATAAATTATTCAACTCTTTTTATTTATTTATATTGTGAATCTTTCACAAATTCATATTTTTCTTCTAAAATAAATGAAAAAATCTTATCTCATAATAATCTTTTAATTCAAGCAAATACATTATTATTAAAAATTACAGAAGATTTATTAAAATCTAATTTAGATATAAGTAACAAATTAAATAATGCAGATATGGATAAAATAACAAATAATTTAATGAAAATAAAAAATGATTCATATAAATTATCTTTTACAGAAACCCAATCTCCTCAAAATTTTAGACAACATAATAGAAAAAGAACAAAAATAATGTCATTAATAAATAGAAAAGGATTAGATATGCTAAGAAAACAAAGAAAAGATTATCAAAATGATAATTCTCTTCAATTAGATATATTAAATCCACAATTTAATCAAATTAATCAAATTAATCAAGTTAAGAAAGTTAAAAAAACAGAAAATCCAATTTTTGAAAAAGAAGAAGAAAATGAAGAAAATAATGATATAAAAAAAAATTTTTCATCTTTTAATGAAGATAAAAGTCTAAATCAAAAAATTGTAATTCCAATAAGTGAAACTGATATCTTTCAAAATAAACAAGAAAAAAAAAAATCCAAATTAACAATGTTAAAAGAATATATTGTTAAAGCTTTTAAAGAAACTGAAGATTATAAAAAAGAAATGCTAATTTTAAAAAATTCTTTTATTATGATATTAAATCAACAATTAGAAACTATAATTAAAAAATTAGCTGATAATAATATTGTAAAGAAAGAAGAATTAAAAAGCATTGAAAAAATAATTAAAGAGCAAAATATAGATAAAGTTATAAATGAATATAAGAAAAAAGAAAAAAATAAAAATAAATTAGAGAAAAAAAATGACTCAGAAAAAAAAGATTTAAAATTTAGTTCTGATGAAATGTTTGATAAAGATAATGAAGAAGAAGAAGAAGAAGAAGAAAATGAAAAAGAAAAAGAAAAAGAAGATGAAAAAGAAAAAGAAAAAGAAAAAGAAGATGAAAATGAAAAAGAAAAAGAAAAAGAAAAAGAAGATGAAAAAGAAAAAAAAGAATTAAAGGAGAATAATAATAATTTAAAAGAAATATATAAAATAAAGAATAAAAATGGAATAATTGAAAATTCAACAGATAAAAAGAATAATACTGTAAAAATTCCAAATCAAATAAATTTCCAAATATCAAATCCAAAAAAAGATTTAAAAAAAGAAATATTTAATAATGAAGTAGGAGCATTAGCAAAAGAATATGAATTAGAAGATAAAAGGCCAAAACATAAAAGAAATTCAAAAACAATATTTGGTGATTTAAAAACAAAAACAGAAAAAGAAATAAAATTATATCCAAATGAAGTAAATTTAATGTTAACATCAGAGAGTAATATAGAAGAAAATAAAAATAAAGTAAAGAATAAAAATGGTTTTTTTTCAGAAAGAAAAGAAAGAGTATTTTCAGATAATTTATCTAAATATACATATGATAATATAAATAAAAAAAAAACACCTTTATCTCCAATTAGTAAAAATTTTAATACATATTTTAATTATGAAAATGGTCCAAATAGTCAAAATGTAAGCTCAATTGAAGATATTGTTGATGATTATTTAAATACTGGAACTGCAACTAGAAGATTTGATGGTATTGGTTTTACTATTAAAAATCATAAAGTTAAATGTCTTTTTAGAGGAGGATTAAGTGCTAATAATTCTTTAGATATTACTCCTATTGGTACTCATATGAAATCTTTAGTCGGAGATGATTTTTGCCCAAATCCTGATGATATTCTTTAAAAATTTACTTTTTTATATATTGTTTTATTTATTTTTTTATTAATGTTCTTTTATAATTATTTTCTCTCTTTTTTATTCTTATATCAATTAAATTTTTATTTAAAATTATTTATTATGAATTAGTGTTTTTTAACTTTTTTTTTCAATTGATTTATAGTTTTTTTATAATAATGACTTATTTTATTATTGAAATAAATATAAATAATATTTATTGAAATGCTTTATGAAATATATTTGTAAATCTTTTTATTCTGGATAAACTAAAGTGTTTGAATTTATAAAAGGTACTATACTTTTACTTTTCTTTAAATTTTTAATTTTATTAGAACCTTTTGGACGGTATTTATGATAATTTATTTTAGGAAATATTAATGGATTATTTTCTTCTTTTAAATCCTCCTTAAGAAATTCATTTAAATTTGATTCTATAATTTCTTTATCTTCATTTTTAATATTTTCATCATTCTTATTTTCTAAAAATCGATTATAATTATTATTAATATTGTTAAAATAATCATTCTCTTTTTCTTTAAATCCACTATAATTACTTTCAATACTTTGTGATGCTATTTCTTCTTTATTATAAATATTTTTTAAACTATAAGTTGGTTTAAAATTAGGTTTCATTCCTTTTAATTTTCCAGACATTAAATCATTTTTTAATTGTTGATATTTCATTATTTTATAATCAAAATATGATTTTAATATTCCATCATATCCATTTCCTTCATTAAAATCATATTTATTAAATGATATTTTAGGTAATGTTTCTTTAGGTTTTTTTTTTCTAATTATATATTTATAATTATTTTTATCTTCATTTTCATTATTATCATTAGTTTCATTATTATTATTGTCAGTAATATCCTCAAAATTATTTTCAATGTTAATTAAATTATAATAAGTAAAATTTCTAAAAATTCTTGAATTAACAAATTTTAAATTATCTTCTAATTTAATATATCTTAATCTAGTATCATAACCAATAAAATTATTTTTTTCACAAAATGCTTTGTCATAAATTTCATCTTTAAAAGACAATTTATCTCTGATATAATTAACAATTTCTCTCCATGGAGAAAATTCTTTTTGTTCATAAATATCTTTCCAATTAATATCTTGAAATAAAGAATGTTCTTCTAATTCTTTAATTCCTTCTTTAAAACCTAATCTTTTATAAGCTTTAACTTTTAATAAACTATTAACAAAAGAGCATAATTTTTCACTATAATCCTTATTTTCAATTAAATTAATTTTATGTTTTTTAATTTGTTCTCTAATTTCATTTTTATTTTTTCCATTAAAAGGTTTTTTCCTAAACATACATTCATAACAAATAACACCTAAAGAAAAATAATCAGAATAAAATTTTTGTTGTTTCCCAAATAAACATTCAGGTGACATATATTCAGGAGTTCCACTAAGATCTATTTTATCACTTAAAATAGATTTTGCTATTCCAAAATCAGTTAATTTTACATAACCATTATTATCAAAAAGTATATTTTCTGGTTTAATATCTCTATGAATTATTCCATTAGCATGAATATAATCTAAAGCAAATATTAAATTAGATAATAAAAATTTAATTTGATGTTCAGTTAATTGAAAATTAAAGTTATCTAAATGAAATCTTAAATCACCTCCTTTTGCTAATTCTAATAATAAATATAAGTAATCAAAGTCTTGGAATGTCGCTATTAAATTTATAATAAATTGATTATTCAATTTTGATAATATATTTCTTTCTGAAAATATTTTTGAAACTGAATCATAATCTAATAATTTAACTTTGGAAATTTGTTTCATTGCAAAAGGAAAATTTGTTTTTTTATGAATTACTTTCCATACTCTTCCAAAACCTCCTCTTCCAATTAAATAAAGGAAATCAAACTGAAAAGTTGAAACTATTAATTAATATTATTCTACTTTTTTTTTCTGTTTTTAAAGTAGATATTATTGAACTATTTATTTGCTCTTGTCCCATTATATTGGATTTTTTTTATTAAATTTTTTTTTTAAAAAGTAAAAACAAATATAATTAATATAAATATTAACAATTATTAACAAATGTTATTTTATTTTGTTATAATAAAAATATACCAATCATTTTTTATAATAGTTTTCCTAACATTCATACAAAGAAAAAGTTTAATATATACAAAAAATCTAATAATATTAAATTGATAGTAAAAATATTATCAATGATAAATAACAGTAAAATTATATCTAAATTTGATGGCACACAAAAAACTAAATTCTAATTAGTTAATTGTTAAAGCTTTAAATTTGTTTTCTTATTTATATTATTTTTATAAATTTTTAAAGCTTTTATTTTGATGTATATGCATTGAATAAAAACTATTTTTCATCAGAAATCTGTTCAAATATTGCTAATAATTTATTTATCATATAACTGATACCTATATTATTCTTAACAGAGATTTCAAAATATTGAAATTTTCTTTTTTCCCAATATTTTTTTGCATTAAAATGGTTATTTTTCTTAGAAAATTTGTCAAGTTTATTAGCAACAATAATTACATTAGAATAATGATTTAAATACATAAAAATTTTATTTTTTAATTCATTTTTAACAAAATATTTTGCTTTATTAAAACTTTCTTGATTACTTATATCATAAAATAATAAAATAAAATTTGATTGAGAATATAAATCTGAATAATCTTCTTTATACTCTTGAACTCCTGGAGTTACATTAAAATTTAAAATATATCTTTGATTATTATATGTTAAAATTTTGGAAATGTTTTCAATAAAAACAGTTGGTATATATAAATTTTCAAATCTTTTTTCAGCAATTTTAATAACAAAAGAACTTTTTCCACTTTGTTTTTCACCCACTAAAACAATATTAATTTCATTTTTTCCTTTTTTTGGTGATTTAATTTTTATATCAGTTTTTGAGTTATTATAATTATTATATCTAAGTAATGAAAAAAAACTATCATTATTTTTAGATTTATTTCTATTTGAATAAGTTGATGTGATAATGATTGTATTCTTTTGAAATTTATTAATTGTATCATTATCTTCTTCATTTATATCTTCATTATCTGTCATTTTTTGATTTAGGTCATATTTAATTTCTACTAAATTGTCTTTACTTTGTGAATATGGTTTTAAAATTGATGGTATTATTTTTATATTATCTAATTCATCTTCTTCATTTTCATTTATATTTTTTTTATTAAATTTTCTAATTTCAAAACACCCACAGACTCCCATTTTCTCAATTTTTTATAAAATTAATTATTATTCTTTTATAGGCAAAAGGGTTTTTTTTGTTTTGAAAAAAAATAAAATTTAATTTAAAGTAAAAAAGATAGATTTTCATTATAAATAAATGTTGTATGATACCTTTTTATTAAAATATATTAAAAAGAAAACCATTTTTCAATAAAGATATTGGAATTATTATATATAATATTTTTCCAAAAAACATCTTTTTTAATTCAAAATATTGTATATATTTAAATAATAATTAAAATAAATAATTTTAAACACATATATACATTGAAAAAAATATTGAAAAAATCAAAAAAAATTATAATAAAAAATGACAGATAAATATATTTTTCATTATTTCGAAGTTAATGCAAGAGGAATGTTATCAAAAGCAATATTATCATCAAGTAAAAAAGAATGGACAAATATTATAGTAGAAAATTGGGGAAAAATAAAAAAAAGTGGTTTATGTGAATTTGAGCAATTACCTGTTCTTGAACATAATGGTAAAAAATTATGTCAATCAATAGCAATTGAATTATATCTTTTAAAACAATTTAATTTATATGGAAAAAATATTGATGAACAATATCAAATAGATTCTTTATTATGTTCTTTCGAAGATTTATTCCATTTACCTCATGAAAATTTAATATGTAGAGATGAGAAAAAAAAAGAAGAACAAAAAAATCAATTTATTGAAAAATATAAATTATATTTAAAAAAATATGAAGAAAGATATATTTCTTTAGGAAAAGGAAAATATTTCTTAGGTGATAATTTTAGCGGAGCTGATATTTTTATTGGTTGTGCTTTACCTTATTTTTGTGATATTATTGGTCAATGTATTATTAAAGAAAATGCTCCTAATGTCTTTGAATTAGTTCAGAGATTAAAGGAAAATGAATTAAAGGAATTTTATGAAAAATATTATTTCAAGGATTCTATTATTTAAATTAAATTTGTTAAGGATTAATTTTTATTTGGATTATTAACAAATTTATTTAAGGAATATTATTAATTTACTAAATTAAATAAATTATTCAAAATAAAACCATATTAAACTCGAAATTTAATACAAAAAAAAAATTATAATCTCAATTTATATCCATAATTTATTAATTTTTAATTATTAATTAATAATAAAATTTACTTTTATAAATTAACTTTTTTAAGTACTTCTTCAAAATGTTCCCTATAATCAGTATGTTTTAACTTTAAATCAGTCATATCATAATTTTCAATTTTAATAGAATTTTCTTGACCAATAATTAATTTATCCCATCCAATAGGTTTTTTCTCAACACAAGGTTCGAATAATCTTTTAAGAACACTATCATTTTTAGAATAGCAATTAATAATTCTTCCATTAACAACTTCATTAAATATATCAGACCAAAACATTTGTTCAATATGAGTAGCACCTGCAATAAACATAACATTATTAATTATATTATTATCAATTTTTAATCTATATAATTCCTTTAAACAATTTTTTATAACATGTGCTCCAAGACTAAAACCTATTAAATTAATTTGACAATTACCAAATATTTTTTTAGTTGCTAATATTAATCCTAATAATTTACCAGAATATTTAGCTCTTCTTTTAGCAGATAAAAAAACATTTGGAATTGCAGAATCAAATATAGGAATTCCATTAACTAAATTTAATTTTTTTGGAAGTGATTTAATTATTATTTTATCAAAAGAATCTCCTGGCCATTGAAAAAAATAAAACATTGATCTTCTTATTGAAATTATTAAATTTTTCCATGATTCTGAATGATTATCTGATTCAGCTCCAAAACCTGAAATTAATAAAGTTATTTCACTTGAATAATATTTTTTTGAATATGGAATAAATTCTAATTTTTCTCTTGATAAATCATCTATTTTTGATGAGAATATATTTATTAATTTACTAAATAACATTGGAATTAAATTAAAATTTGATTGATAACATTCTTTAATTTTATTTATTAATATATCAAATCTTTGAATCATGTGTTTTGGTAAATTTTGATCTTTGAAAATTTCTTCTATATCTTTAAATTTATAATATTCATTTATTTTTATTACTTCATAATTTTCTTTTATTTGATAATAATCAAGATATGCAATTATTAATTTTATATCAAATTTAATTGATTTTAAATATGTTTGTAAATTATGAATTGTATTATCTAAAAGGTAATTAAATTTAAATTTTTCCTTATAAGGATAAATATTAATATCAATTATTTCTTTTGTGATACAATAAAAAAAAGAAGCAATAATAAAGAAATATTGTTCATTACTATTTATAATGTCTTCTAATAAATTAATATTTAATTTAATAAAATCTTTAACGTTTACTAATGGAAGTGAAATAAAACTATTATAAACACTTTCATATGTATTATTTTGATCATTTAAATTAAGATCAAACCATGAAAGAATTCTTTCATAATTTTTTATAAATACTTTTTTGGTGTATTCATTATATAAGAGAACTTGAGAATTTGATAAAATAAAAATTCTGAAAAGAATTTTTTTAACATTTAAATTATCATTAAGATTTGAATTATTTAATATATCATCAAAGACAGTTGTATATTCAGGAATTTCAAAATAATTATTTGAATAAGTTTGTAATGGCATTCCCTTTTCTCTACTATAACTTATCCATTGATAGAAATAAATAACATTTTTGATATTATTATCTTTTTCTAATTTATTATCTAAATTATTTTCATATTCTCTAACAAAAATAATGTTTTTTATTCTTCTTTTTGTTTGATAAATTAAAAAATGTGGAATATCATTTGTATTAAATTTTTCTTTTAGTTTTGAATTATATAAAGATAAAGAAATATTAATTTCATCAGAAAAAAATTTTTTGTTAAGTTTATTTATTGTATCTATAATATTTCCTGAAATTTTTGAAATTTGTTCTTTTTTTTTAAAAATTTCTAATAATGATTCATAAAATAGATTTTTATAAATTTTTCTATTTTCTTTATAATTATTTTTAATATATTCTAAACAACTTTTTTCATTAATGTAAAAATGTTCAATAACGTTTTCTTGATTTTTTAATAATTGATATGCTTCATCTTTAAAATGTTTATCAATTGTATTTTGAAAAAATTTTTCAATTGCATCATTATTGATTGATATATCTCCATTAGGAGTATCACTATCATTAGGTGTGTTAATATCATTTTTAAATGATAATTGGATTTTTTCCATTATAACTTTTTAAATAAATTTCGATATTATATAATAATAATTTTAATAATAGTTATTATATCAGACAATATTTTTTAATGTTTTTAATTCTTTTTTTTTTTACTTTCCACTTTTATATATTATATGTATTTTATTATTAATTAATTAATATTAAATTTTTTTGAAAATAAATAAGAAATGGAAAGAATTATTCCTAGAGATAATAAACCAGTGTTAAATGATGAAAATATTAATTATAATTTTTTTGATAAAGAAGAAAGAGAAATTGATTTAGAAGATAATCAAATTGATACTTTAAGTTCTATCTCTGGTTCAAATTATTTTCAAGAAAATGAATCTCAAAATGAACCAAAATTATTTAAAGCTTTTGAAAAAAAGAGTATATATTTTTTAATTAATAATGAAAAAGTAAAGCAAGAAAATAATTTTATTTTAATTAATTGCCCGGCAATAGTAAATTTATTAAAAAATTATAAAGGAAAAAATAAAGAAATTTTTATAGAAATGCCTAAAAATATTACTATAGAACATGTAAATGCTTTTTATGACTATATTAAAAATCCTATTTTATTTATTGCTCAAATTTCAAATAATCAAATATATTTATTGAAATTATTTAAAATGAGTTTATATTTTGAAAATAAAGGAGTTATTAATAAAATTATAAATGAAGAAATTGTTAAAGTGACTAGTGAAAAAAATGTTTTAATGTTTTATAAATTTGTAAAAGATAATTTAAAAATTGAAAAGAAGAAAGAGAATATTGCTTATTATCAATTATTAATGAATAAAATTAAACCTGTAATAATAAATAATTTTCAAGTTTTGATAAATAATAGATCTTTTAAAAATGAAATAGAAAAAAATGATATTTTAGAATTTATAAATAAATTTTGTTTAAAAAAAGAATTACAAATAGAAGAAGATATAATTGAATATATATGTAATTATTATAATATTATTCCAAATAATCTCTTATTCTTAATATCTTATTTATATGATGAAAATTTAAATCATGAAAAAATTTATAATAAACTTAAAGATGTAAAAACAAATAAAATTGAATTAAATCCAAAAAAGAATTTTGAAGAATTTAAAATTAATACAGATGATAATTTAGTTTTTTTTGAGACATTATTAGAAAAAAAAGATATGAGATGTTTAATAACATATAAAACAAAAGAAATTTCTGTATATATTTCAAGTCTATTATATATAAATGAAAATAATCCAATAATTAATTTTTCTAGATATTCTTCGTATCAGGTGAAAGTTAAGGAAGATGAAAAAAAAGTAATTAAAGTAAAATTAAAATTAGATTATTTATTTACTTCAATTTTTAATTATTTTATTTCAAAGACAAATAATTATATTAATTCATTTGGTGAAATAGGAGATATAAATTATAATTTAATTCAAGATATTTTTCAATCTTTTAAATCTAATCATATAAATAGTAATGTTTCATTAATATGTTTTATGAAATTAATAGATAATATAAATTTAAATGAAAATGAAGAAATTGATATAAATATATTATTAAAAAATATTAATTTTAGAGAGGTAAGTTTAGAAGTTCTTTCAGAGTTTTATATAAAATATTTAAGTACTGAGAAATTAAATCCTGATATTATTATTTTTGTAAATAAAATATTAAAAGAAAATAATCTAGGAAAATTAATAAATTATCTTGCAAAAAATATTAATATTCAAAATAATTCAAAAAATTCTTTTGGGAAATTAACAATTTCAAATGAAAATTTTATATTATTTGCAAGTTATAATAATTTACAAACAATTGATGAAAGTAAAATATATAATTCTTCAGTGAATAAATATACAGGTTCTAGAGATTCTTTTAGTGAAAAAAAAGCAAGATCATTTATGAATTCTTTAATTAATGAAAATGTAAATTTAAAAAATAAAGAACAAGCTATTTTTTCTTTTCCTCAAAAAGCAACTAAACATTCTTCTCAAAGAAGAATTAATTCTTTTAATAAATCTAGATTAAAAACTCAAAAAATTATTAATCAGAATTTCATTGACCAATTTAAAACACAAACTTTTAACTCAGAAATATTATCTAGATTCAAAAAATAAATTTTTTTAATATATGTAATAAAATATATATAAAAATAAATTAAAATATTATTATTTATAATTTCTTTGTGATAAAATACTTTTCATTTTAAAATTAGAATTTAAAATTTAAAATAAAATAATTAGTTTTATATTTAAAAATTCCATGAAAAATAATTATTTATATATTACATTTAAGTTGAATAATATTTAAGTAATTAATATTCAATTGAATAACTAAAGTGATATTAAAATGAATGATAAAAAGATAATAATTTAAGCCTTTATTAAAATTTAAAATTATTCAAATTATTAAAAAAAAAATTAAAAAATAGCAAAAAAAATAAAAATAAATAAAAAAAACTAAACAATCCAAATCTAAAAAAATAATCCAATAGAATTGTTCAAAATTTTAAAAAATGGATAAGAAAAAAAGAAAAAGTTATAAAAGGAGAATAAAAAAAAAATAAAATTAAAATAAAAAGTAATGGGACCAAAAAAAACTCCAACAGAAGGAACAGCAACAAAGACACCAGCTGCTACTACAAAAAAGACAGTAAAAAAAGATAAGAAAGAACATAAAAGAAGTAGACATGAAACATTTTCAGTATATATTTACAAAGTATTAAAGCAAGTTCATAATGATACTGGAATATCAAAAAAATCAATGGCAATTATGAATTCTTTCATTAATGATATTTTTGAAAGAATTGCTCTTGAAGCTTCTAAATTAGTTAGATATAATAAGAAACATACTTTAAGTGCAAGAGAAGTTCAATCTGCTGTTAAATTATTATTACCTGGAGAATTAGCTAAACATGCTATTATTGAAGGTGCTAAAGCTGTTAATAAAATTGCCTCAGGAAGTGCTTAAGGTTTTAATTAAGTTTTTAAATATTATATTTACCATTAAATTTTCCATAATTCTTTTTTAGTTTTTTTTTCAGAGTTTTTTTCTTTATTTTATAAGGTCTTTTATTTGATTTTGTTTTCATTATTTTAAATGAAAATGAAAATGATTAAAGAATGATTTTATTTTTCTTATATTAATTGTTTTTTAGGATAAATAAAATTGTACTTTATTATTTAATGTTTAACTCCTTAATTATTAATTAGTTAAATTAATAAATTAATGAGTTAAATTTTAAAATAAATTATTTATATTTATATTTAACATTTTAGATTATTATTTTTATTTTCTAAATCAATTCTTTAATTTTAATTTATATATATTTT
The DNA here is from genome assembly GCA_023807065.1 of Isotricha intestinalis. NCBI lineage: Eukaryota > Ciliophora > Litostomatea > Vestibuliferida > Isotrichidae > Isotricha > Isotricha intestinalis. Next base: position 25,315 of record JAJJLU010000363.1, read on the forward strand.
GATTAATTTTTTTTGAGAATTAAAATTAAATAAATGATTATTGAAAAAAATAAAATGTTTAATTATTAAATAAAATTTAAATAATTGTATTTTATATTAGAATACATATATAACTAAAACACAATTTTATTTGATTTTTTATTTCTTTCAGAATATATTAATTGATCTTTGCCTCCTTTAGGTTCAAATAAATTTATATCATGCAATTTTTTTAGTTTTAATTTACTATTACTATAATTTTTGGACATTTTATTTAAATTATTATTATTTAAATTTGAATGTAGTTTTTTTTTATAACTTGTATATTTTAAACTAGAACAACTTAATTCTTTTTTTAATTGTTTTGTAACTTTCTTATTATTATCTTTTTTTCTAACTATAATTTTAGATATGAAATTACTTCTATTTAAAGAATTTTTATTAGATAAAGAATTATTTTTAGAATCATAATTTTGATTAAAAAAATATTTTCCTAATTTTTCAAAGAATTTTTTTTTTTCATTATATCTTCCAGAAGAAGAAGATTCTAATTCAAGTATATTTTTTTGAATAATCTTTCTTATATTTAATTCAAAATTAGAACCAATATTTTTTTTCTTTCCATCTATATAACTATTATTATTTGAATTTTTTTCTATTGAATTTTTTCCTGATTTTAAATTAGAACTTGAGTTATAAATTGAACTTCCTTGATTAACATTTAAAGATTTATATAAATCATTTCCAGTATAAATATTAATTTGTGTTGTTCCATTTTGAATATTATTTATTATATTTATATTATTTATTCTTGTTTTATCAGATTGAGGATTTGATTTACTTTTCTTTTGATTTAAATTATTTAATATAAATTTATTTCCTGATATATGTTTTAAATTGTCTATATTATTATATTGAAATATTTTTTGAAAGTTTTCATTTTTAAAATTTTTAGGAGAAAAAACTAAATGTTTCATATTTAATTTACCTGAATTATTTAGAAATGTTGGAGAATGAAGTGGAATTTTTTTCTTTAAAATAGTTTGTCTTTTTAAAGGTGTTGAAAGGATTTTTGATATAAATTCTTTTGGAGTTGAATTTGAATTTACTGATAAAAGGATTTTTTCATTTTTTTGAAATATATTTTCTGATATTTTATTTTTTAATTCTGTCTTTTCATTCAATATATTATTTTTTAAATTATTATTTAAATTATATTCAAGAAGTTTGGCTTTTGTTTTAGGACTTAATAATGCTGAAATTATTTTTTTCTTTGAATTATTATTTGAGAATTTATTTAATTTATTATCAATTTTATTATCATTTTCATTCGGGTTTTTAATTAATTTTTTTGATACTTTCAAAATATTTTCTTTTTTGATTTTTTCTTCTTCAGAACATAATTTATCTATTAATTTATTTAAACTTAAATTACTTTTTGTAGATAAATATTCAGAATTATCATTATTATTATAAATAGATTTAGTTATACTATTAATACTATTCATTGCATTTTTGGTAAAAATAATATGATAAGAAGTATTTGATTCATCTTTCTCAGTTTCTTGCATTTGATCTATCATTTTTTGTTTTCTTTTTATATTTTTATACATATATTTTGACTCTGGAATAACAGTATAATTTGCATATATTTTTGAGTATTTTTCATAAAAAGTTAATATTTTTGGAAGCTTCTTTGATATTTCAATTTTAGAATAAAATTTCATTAAAAATTCATTTATATCTTCATATATTAAAAATTCTTTAAATGTTTCTACAAAATGAGTTTTTTCATTATAAATAATATCATCAATTAATTTAATATCATGGAAATATGTTGGATGGTCATATTTTCTTATTAACCTTTTTTTTGCTCTTTCTTCTAATATTCTTTCATAATCCCATTTATTTATTTTCTTTTTTATATTTTTTGTTTTTTCTTTCATAGTTAATTTAAATTTTATTTACTTTAGAAATAAAAAACTTCTATAAATTATTTCATAAATAATTTTCGATAAATTAAAATATAATTTAAATTAATTAAAGTTTATTTTGTTCTTATAAACTGTTTTAAATTTTTATTTAAATTTTTAGAGAATTATTTAAATGCTTAAAGAATCTTAAACTTTATTTAAAATATTTTCAATAATCAAATTTAAAATAATAAATGCATTTATTGTTTATTTAACAATGAGAAAATTCTATTTTCAAAAATAAACTTTTTTCAAATGATTTTAATTTACTCGATGAAAATTGAATAAAAATCCAAAAATTCTAATTGTTTGTTAATAAAAACATAATATCAAGTTTAATTAAAAAATATAAAACATTTTTAATTTTTAATTATTTTATTGAAAAAGAAAAAAAATCTTATATTATTATAAATCTATGGAAACTTGTAAAAAAAAATTAAAGGCAATACTCAAAAGAGTAGATTATTTTGGTACTTTTTTAACTTTTAGAGTAAATGAAGAAATAGAATATAAATCAATAATTGGTGGAACATTTTCTATATTGTATGCAATAATAGTTATTTTATATATTACAACAATGAGTCTTGATTTCATTCAAAGAAAAAATTTAAGTTTTATATATTCGACTAAAATAACACAAGATCCTTATATTAATTTATCAGATATTCATTTTAATTTTGCTTTTGGAATTCAATTTTCAAAAACAGCAACTTCAGCAATAAAGGAAACAAGAAAATTTTTTGATTACAATGTATCAATTGTAGAATATTTTTCAAATGAACATATAGTAGGAAAAGAAAATATTATTTATAGAGAAATAAAAACAAGAAGATGTACTGAAGATGATTTTCCTGAATTATTAACTCATTTTTATTTAAATGATTTGGGTGATATGATTTGTCCAATAGTTGATTCAACATCTAATTTTTCAATTGAAGGATTATATACCGATAGTTATTATAAAACAATATCAATTAAATTAAGTTTATCTCAATATTCTATTGACAATTATCAAGAATTAACAGATTATTTAAATGGAACTCCAATTGAATTTGCTCTTTTTTATAAGGATACTGCAATTGACTATGAAAATAGGAAAAATCCTTTACCTTCATTTTTAAATTATTATTATAAAGGAATTGATATTGATTTTATTAAATATACAGAAATTGATCTTTCAAAATTGGAATTTAAAAATGATGAAAATTTAATATTTGAAGGAAATAAATTAACAATTAAAGCAACTCATTTTTCATCACGTGATCTTTTTAGATATGTTTATTCAAGATTACAAGATAAGGAGTATTCTATTTGTGAATATATTATTAAAAGTAGTTCAACAATACTTCAATTAAAAAGAACTTATGAAAAACTTCCTGAATTTGCTGCTAATATATCTGGAATTATTAGTTTTATTTTTTTTGTTATGATTCTTATTGCAAATATAATAGAAATAAAAATCATTGATCAAAAATTAATTCATAAAATGTTAAAATTTAGAGGTAATAAAAATATTGATGTTAATTACTTTGTTGAAAAATTTAATCATCATTTCCAAAATGATTTTACTTCTAATTTAGTTGGAATTAATGAAAAAGGAAATTTAAAATATAATTCAGTTGATTTTAATAATAAAAAAAAGGAGAATAAAGAAAATTTAAGAAATACAAAAATTCGGAAAATAAATTCATTTTTTGAAGGATTAAATAATATAAATTGTGAAAGTATCCCGAATAAAATAGAAAAATATGAAGAAAAGAATGAAACAAAAATAGAAAACGTAGAAATTGAAGATAATGAAGAAAACGAAGAAAACAATAATAATAATACATCTTATGAAGAGAAAAATTCATCAAAAAATTCTCAAAGAATCTTAAAAAATAAATTTAAGTCTGTTAAAACTTGTGATTTAGAAAAAGAAGTTTTCAAAAGTTCAGAAATGAGAAAAATTAAACAAACTGAAATTAAAATTCAAAGTCCAAATTCAAAAAAAAATCAAGAAGATTTAGTTAAATTAAGTTTATGTCAAATTGTAAGAAATTTTTTATGTTTCTGGTGTAATAAATCATGGAAAAGGAAAAATTTATTAATTCAAAGTGCAGAAAAAAAAATAAATTATTATATGGATATTATTACATATGTTAAAACCATACAAGAATTTGAATTATTAAAAGAAATGATTTTTAACGAAAGTACTTTAAGATTATTTCAATTTGTTTCTAAACCAACTATGAAAATTATGGAAGATAATTTTATCTTTTGTCATCATTTTTTAAAAGATTATATTCCCTTTAGAAATATTGGAAAAGAAGAAATTGATGAATTATATAAAAATTATAAAGAAGTTCTTCAAGAAGAAAAATCTGAAGAAAAATTAAAATTATTAAGTTTTATTAAAGGAGAAATTAATTTTTTAGTCAGTTAATTTCAATTAAGATTTAAAGAATTATCATTTTTTATGTTTTTATATATTTTAATTATTATTTTATTCAAATTTTTTTTAAATGAAATATTTTCAATTATTTTTTTATATTTTTTGATAAAAAGAAAAAAAAAGTTTGTTTAAATATTTGACATATATTCATTTTCTCTTTATCCAATATTCATTCTTTTTTTTAATTGTTATAATATAATCATAATAATATTTCGAGTTTAAAGTATTCAATTTATTTTAAAATTTTATATTTCAACATTATTCCAGAAGTTAAAAAAAATAAATATTATTTATAATATCCAAACTTTTATAACTCCATCACAACCATATGTAATAATAGAATCTTTATTTATTTTTGATATTCCATATATCCAATCAATATGAGCTTCTTTAATAGTTTGAATATATTCAAAAGTATTAATATTATAAATTTTCATATCTTTACTTTCTCCTCCAATAATTAATATATTTTTATTTTCAATTATACAAATTCCACAACATAGAAATTCATTTTCTATTGATTTAATTATTTTTTTTTCTGAAATTGAAATAATTTTCATTGCTCCATCATTTCTTCCTCCAACAATTAATTTATCATCATTAATTCTTTTTAATGCATTATTATTAGCACAAAAAGCATTTTTAATATATATAATACATTCATAATTATTTATATTCCAAAATCTAGTTCCTTCACCTCCTGAAGAAATAAGAATATTTTTATCTTCTAATATTAAAATTGATCTTATAGTATCAAATTGCTTTAATGATGAAATTAATTGATATTCATTATTATTATTTTTTTCCCATATTTTAATTGTTTCATCATTTGAACAAGAAATAATTTTATCATTTAAATAATATAATACTTTGTAAATATAACCATTATGAGCATTATTTATTTTGTGCTTTAATATAAATTGTTTTTCTTTTAATTCTTTAATCCAAATTTTAATATTTTTGTCAAATGAACAAGTAATGAAATTATTTTCGTCTTTTATATCTAAATAAAAAATATAATCATTATGTGCTTTTTTTATTATTTGTAATACATTGAAGTAAATATCATATATTTTAATTGATTTATCATTTGATACTGAGATTAAATTCCCTGAAGGAAAAATAGAAATATATCTTATCCAATCAGAATGTGCTTTTATTGTATTATATAATCCTAATTTTATTTTCGATTTTTTTCTAAAGAAATGAAATTCATCAATATTTGATTCTTTTTTTGTTTTGTTCAAAAAAAATTCAATTTTTTCGGAATTTGAAAATAAATTTAATTTTTTCCCATTTTTTTCTATTTCGAAATTATTATTATTAATTAAATTTGAAATAAATTCTATTGTCTCTTTTATAGAATTTTTAGTTTTCAAACTATTATATGAACTTAAAAATATTTGATTAATTAATAATTCATAAATTTCATTTGAAATATTGGATTGAATTGAAATTAAAAATGATTCCAAATTTTGAGAAGTCAAAATTATCTTGTATTCGTCTAAATTTATAATTTTTTGAAAGGTTATGGACATTTTTGAAAATTGTATTTAAACAATTAAATTTATTTTTAAAAAAATAAATTGTTTAATCGAAATATTTTTTGGAAAAAAATAATATTGGTATATTTTTAAAGTTTGATTTAATTTAATATTCCTTCAAATTATATGTATTCCAAAAATTACACTAAAATAAAAATTGAAGCTACTAAAAGGATGATGCAAAAGTTATTTTACCTTGGAAATATTTATGATGATACTGTAATTAAAATTATAAAATTCTAAAAAGAAAAAAATTATACTTATATTCCTGCTTTTAATAATAATTTAGTCAATTCTGGACAAAGAAATATTTCTTTAGAAATTATAGAACATAATTAACTTATTGATACTATTGTTGTTGTTGCTGTTGGGTGAGGAGATTATTTGCTGGAATTACTATTCAGGATAAAAATTTAAAAATAATATTAATATTATTAGTTTTCAAACTTAAAGTGCTTATGTTTAGGTTGAAAATTTTTAAATATGATATTTTCAATATTGAAATTCTATCTGATGGAATTCAAGTTAAAGAACTTGGAGATATACCATTAAAAATTGTAATGGAATAACTGAAGAGCAATGTTAATGAAAGTGAATATAAGATGCTATTATTATTTATTTGAAAGATAAAAAATTTTACTTTGTTTGTCTGGAGGAAATATTTATATTTGTGTTTTTAATAAATTAATTGAAAGAATTTAATTAAATATTGAAAAGGAGTATATTATATTATTGGAGTTAATGATAATATTGGGGAACTTAATTATGTTAGACGCCCATATTTATTATTGTAATTGTAAAATTAGAATCTTTCTTCTGATTTAGTGATTCAGAAATTAGATGTTACTTTGGAATTTCAAATTTTTTTCACTGGTTTATATTTCCAAGAGAAATTTATTTATTTTAAGAATTATAATTTATTATTTAGTATACTATTTGAATTTCTTGTTTAAAGGAATTCAAGAGGTAATTATTTTAAATAAAACTAAATAACTAAATTTTAAAAAATATTCATTAAATTTCCTTTCAATCTGAACACTTTCTTTCTTATTTTATTTTTATGTATTATTATTTTAAATGATTCAATTATATACAAATAAATAAATTTAAATATCTGAAAAAAAAAAATAATTAAATGATTTTTCATTTTTTTATTTACAGAAATATATTATTTATAATGTTATTATATTGAAAAAAAAGAATTAATATTAAAGATTTTTTAAATTAAATTAAAATAAAAAAAATTTATTTAAAAATATCTTTATTCTTTCTTTTTCATTTCAATATTAACATTTTCATCTTTTTTCTTATAAATTTTATTATAATAAATAATTTGTATAAAGACAGCAAGATTCAATAAAAAAGAATAAGCAAAAGACAAAATTAATATTGAATCTCCAGTTTCTTTTATAGAAGTAAATATTCTAGCTAAATTTCCTAACATATTAACAAGAAAAGTAAAAGCAGATAAAGGACCAGTAGATTTGGCTTTATAAGAAGAATATAATTGAGTAATTCTACTAATACTTGTTAATGGAAGAGTACTTGAATAAATTAAATACCATATAGTTTCATTGAAAAAATCTCCTTTTAAACAAAAATAAGTAAAAACTGAAATTAAACTTGTAAATAAAAGATTTCTTCTATCTCCATCTTGATCTACTTGATATTTCCAAAATAAAAATAATATTATTATATTTTCTATTAAAATTATTACACTTTCTCCATATGACAAAAAAGGATATTGCATATGAAAAGAGTATAAACATGAACAAAGAAATACTAAGATATCAGAAAAAATGGAAATATCATTTAATCCTTCTATATTCTTTTCTTTTAACATATATAAAATTTGAGGAAGTTTTGATGTAAAAGAAAATAAAACAATTCCAATACTTAATCCTTTTGATATTAAATATGAAATACATTCTTTCTCAATATCTAATGTAAGTGTTTTTTGAACACATTCTATAAAATGACTATCCATTAAAAAATAAATAATTATAATAAATTTATTTATTAATTTAAAGTTTAAAAAAATAATCATATAAATTTAAGTTTTCATTTAAAATAACAATAAAAAGAATTTATTTAATGTATAATATTATTATTATATGCTTTTTTCTTTAATTTTTTTCAAATTATATTAAATATATTTTATTATATTTAACTGAATATTTTTTTCTTTCTTTTTCTTTAATAATTGAATTTAATTTAACTAATGAATTCTATAAAAAAAGTTTAGGAATAAAAAAAAATAATATTTTAATTTATTTATTGAGGTGATTTAATATTGATTATGTTATTAATCCATTCCTGATTTATATTGGGTCTAATTTTCCTTATTGAATATTTATTACAACTATTTTCAATGAAAGATTTTTTAATCATTTGAATTTCCATGTCATCACCATTTCCTTTTTGATAATCATTATTATTATTATTTTCATTTTTTTCTTCTCTTTTCTTATTTTTATTTTTCTTTTTTTTTCTTCTTTTCTTTTTTTCATCATCAACTCCAATATAATTAACCCATTCATCAAGATCTCTTTCTTCTTTTTTATCACTATTAATACTATTATTATTAATATTATTACTATGTTGAATATCATTATAAATATACAAATCTTCTTGAGTATCATTTCCTTCAAAAGAAGTAAAATCAATATTATCATCAATACATAATATTTTTTTTAGTTTTCTATTTTCCTTATTAAACATTTGTTTTAATTTAAAATATTTTTCTATTTGTATTTTAAATTTTTTAACTTCATTAATTCCACATGGATAATTACAAACTTTTTTAGCAAGATTTTTTAAATGATCTAATTTTTTATCCTCATTTTTTAAAATTAAAATTAAAAGACCTGAAATAAATCTATTAGACACTAATTTTTCAGAAAACAATTCTAAGTGAATCAATTTAAAATCAATTTCTTTGACTTCATTATCTAAAATTGTCTTAAGACAATGACTAAAAATATTTTCAATTTCTTTTGATGATTCAAGTAACAATTTTTTAATTTCTAAAAGTTCTTCAAGAATATTTTGTGCAATTTCTAATCCATTTTCATCTAAGCATTTATTTTTATCTAAAGGTAATTGTAAATCAGAAAAAATTGAAAGAATAGCATTATCAACTGTACTAAAAATTACATCATTAACATTATAATTATCTAAATCATCAGCATATTTTTGAAATTCATTTAAAATCATTTGTTTATAATTTTGCCTTTTTTCATCTCTTAATATTTTATTCATAAAATTTAAAACAAAATAAGGAAGTTTTTCAACTAATAAATTTAATAAACTTAAATTCATTAAAGGTGGTAAAGAACTTGTAAAATTTATAAACTATGATTTAAATTTATATTTATCTTACATTTTCAATTAATGTTTTATCTTTAATTTCTTCATTTGTCATATAACTAGTATAAACTTCAATAAGAATTTCTTCTATTTTTTTGCCAAAAAATTCTGCTTGTTTTTTATTTTTATTTATCATTTCAAAAGTATCATCAATAACAATATTTTCATATTTAATTTCAGTTATATTTGCTAATATAATTTAAAATTTTAATTACTTTCAATTCTTTGACTATTTAAAACACTATATAATTCTGGGTTTAGTTTTTTTCCTTATAAAAAAATATATAAATTAGATTACCAATTACGTTTTGTCTTTTTCCTTTCCTCATATGAGAAGGATGATTTGAAATTCTTGTATGAGTTTTATATATTTTTGAAGGAAAACTATTCTCTTTCATTTTTATATACAAATTAATTCTAAAAATTTTAATTTTTTTTTAGAAAATAAATTCCTATATCATTTATATTAATTAAATAAATGACTGAAGACAATATTAATAGAGAAAGTATCTTTAATAGTTCAAAAATTCAAGAATATGAAACAAAAATTTTTAATTTTTTTAAAAAAGAAAAATATGTCAATAAAGATAATTTATTATCTTTTTTAAATAATATTATTGATGAAGATAATAAATTTAATTCTGACGAATTAGAAATTTTATGGAATCATTTATTGTCATATACAAATAGTGATAAATTAAATTATGAGGAAACTAAAAAAGGTTTTTTAGATTTTATTTCTCAACAAAATGATAATTCTTTTAGCAGAGATATTAGAGTTTCTTTTGTGAATGATAATATTGAACCTAATTTTGAAAAAAAAAAAGAATTTGAAGATTTAGTTTTTAATTTTGATGGAGAAAAATTAAGAAAAATATTACTTTTTTTTAAAATATTACATATTTCATCAAAGAGACAATTATCTCATAAAGAAATTGAAGAAACAATTCAATTATATTATAATAGTCTACAAATAGAATTAAATGATTTATTACAATTTATTTCTTTTTTTAGTGATTTTCAGAAAAGAGATAAAACATATATTATATATCAAAATATATATCAAATCGTAGAAAAAACAATTAATAATAATGTAAAAGAATATAAAAAAATATATATTGAAAATAAAAATAATGAATATGGAGAATCTTATGATAATTTTAATATTTGTTTAGAAGATATTTTTAAAGATGAAGAAGAATCTATAATTTATCCTTTATTAATAAAAAAAGATTTCCAAGAAGATAATGATTATTTTTCTTTAGAAAATGATTTTTTAAGTAAAAGAAGAAAAAACAGGGTAAATATTTTAAATGAATATTTTTTAAATTTTAAAAATGAATATAAAAATTTAAAAGAAGAATATTTATTATTAAGTGATGAAAAAAATAAAGATTTATATAATGAAGATTATAAGGAAAGAATAGAAGAATTAATTCAAGAAGTTAATATTTTGAATCAAGAAAAAGAAAAAAAAAACAATATAATTGAAAATAAAAATGAAATAATTTGTCAACAAGAAAAGTTAATTCAAGATTTAAACGTTAAATGTTGTGAAAGTCAAATAAAAATAGAAGTATTAGATAAAGACAATAAATTATTAAAACAAAAATACCAAGAATTAGAAAAAAATTATAATAATAATATAAATGAATTAATAATAAAATTAAACAAAGAAGAAAAAGAAAAAGAGAAAGCAGAGTATTTACACAGTAGTATTTCCACAAATTTTTCACAATATGAAGAAATAAAAAAAAAATTCGAAAATAAATCAAATGAAGAAATCTTATGTTCAGCAATTCATCAATATAATGAAAATAAAACTCTTAATCAAAAAATAAAAAACTTAGAATCAAGTTTAAATGAATTAAGACAAAAAAATGAATCAACAGAAAGTTCATTAAATGTTTATAAAACAAATTATTATATTTTAAAAAAAGAAAATGAAAATTTAAAAATTGAATTAAATGACATTAAAAAAGAAAATGAAATAAATAAAATATTTAGACCTTCAAATGTACTTAATAGAATTTCAAGATATAGAGAATCTGAATCTGAATCAAAAATAAAAAATATTCCTGATTTTACAAAAAATATTAAAAAAGAAAATTTATTACATGAAAATAAAGGAAAACAATCATTGAATGAAGAAAATATAATTGAAACACCAGTTAAAAAAACTATTAAAGAAGAACAATTATGTAATTCAGAAATTATTGAAAATAAAAAAAAAGATGTTATAAATTCTAAAAAAAATTTAGCTCATAGTGAAATTAAAATTATTTCTGATAATAAAAATATAAAAAATAATAGTTTAATCAGTAAATATGATTTTCAATCTTTTGATTTAAATAATAATTATGATAATATTTTTATGAAAAAAAAAGTTATTGATTTTTTAATCAATAAGAATGAAAATATTAATCAACGTGAATTATTTATTGATGATTCATTTTTAGTAAATAAAAAAGGAAAAATGGAAAAAATGTTTTTAATAATTTGTAACACAAAAATTTATATCACTGATTGTATAAATTCTAATTTAACAATTAGAAATAGGGATAATTTAACAAAAGTTATTTTATCTTCTAAAAATTTAAATTTAATAATTTTGAAATTTAATAAAGAAGATGATATAATTTTACAAGTTATGAGAAGGAAAAAATTAATTGTATTTTTACAAAAAACCCAAAATAAAAATATAGACTATATAGAATCTACTAAATTTATAATTAATGATGATAAAGAAAAAAAACAGAAAAAAAAACTTATATTAGATACTGAATTAATTCCATTTTTCCCTTATTTTGAAAAAACTATACTTTTTGGTTATTTATTATATTATGAAGAAATAATGAAATATTCAAAATATACCGAAAAATTTATTGTTTTATGTGATTTAGGGTTATTAATTTTTGATAATCCCTTATCGAATCCTATAAATATAATTAATATTTATAAATGTGATATTCGAAAATGTACAAATCCAAAATATGGAAAAAAATATGGATTTGAAATTCATTCAAATAATATAAATTATGTATTTTTCACTAAAAACGAAAATTGTTTAAATGCTTGGATGAATATTATTTCGGTAATAACAAAAAAATATCAAGATGATTTCAATTTTTTAAACGTTAAAAAAGATTAATTTGAATTCATTTAATAATATTAATTATAAACTAATATATATATATTATTATTACTAATATTTATTCCTTTAATTTTTTTTATTTGGAATATAAAAATATAGTTTTATATATTGTATTTTATTTATTATTTTATTAATTGTTATTTTACTTATTTATTTTTTCTTAAAAAAAATGATAAGAGAATTTATATTTATTTACTTTTCTAAGTTTATTAAAAATCCAAAGATATTATTGATATAACTAATATTTTCAAAATTTTATTTTAGTAAAACAATCTATTTTAAAAGTAATATAATAAAAAATTAATTTTTAGATTAATTAAATTTTATTATTTTAAAAATTTTTTCTAGAAAATAAAAAATAAAATTCTATTTTTCTAGAAATGAAAAAACAAATTCGATAAGTTAAATATATATATTTTTCAATTTTTTATTTTTTAATAAAACAAAATGTATTATTTCAACAATTTATTTGATGGATTAGATAATAATTTTGATGATTATGGATATAGAACTCAAAGATATAATAATGATAATAGACAAATAATATTAAGAAAGTTATACAATGATGATATGAATTATTTATGTTTTGATTGTCATAAAAAAGGAGAAATGCCTTATATTGATTTAAAAAATGGAATTTTTCTTTGTTTTCATTGTGCTAAAAAACATTCTTCTCTTCCAAAAGAAATAAGTGAAATAGTTAGAAATAATTTAAGAGAAATGAGTGAAGAAAATTTAAGGTTATTATATTATTCGGGAAATAAAAAATTATTGGAATTTATGTCTGAAGAATATCCTCAATTAGAAAAAATGACTTTTTTAAAAAAGTATAAATGCAAAGCAATGGAATATTATAGACAATTAATTAAATCTCAAGCTTATAATTTAGAAGAACCAATTAAACCAAATAAAAGAGAAGCATATATTTCTATTTATGAAAAAGATTTAAAGAAAAAAAATATTAGAAAAAAGGATGAAAGAAATGAAATTAATAATGATTTATTTAGTAATCTTAATAATACTTTTGGAGGATTTTTTGGGGATAATGATTTCTTTAATTTAAGACCTGCACAAACAGAAAGAAATTTATCAAAAAAAAAGAATAATAATTTGGATGAAGATGTTGAAATGGAAGAAGAAAAACCAAATGAAATAAAAGAAAATAAAGAATCAAATAAAAATTATTCTGATTGTTCTGATGAAGACACAGGTGATGAGGATAAAAGAAATAATAAATCTTTTGATAAAAAAGAAAATGAAATAAAAAAAGAAGAAAAATGTGATATTAAAAATGAAGAAATTAAAAAAGAAATTCCAAAAAAAATTGAAAAGCCTATTGAAAAATTTGAAATTAAACCAACTTCAGATAAAATTAATATAAATCAAATGGGATGTATAGAAAGATATCCTGAAGCTCTAAATTTATCATTGTGTAATTGAATTTATGTATAATAGTCTTTTAAGAATTATATAATATTCTATATATATTTAATATTAATTTATATATTTTATTTAATTTAAAAAATTTAATTTAAAACTCTTTTTCTTTTTGAAATGTAATATGAAATATTTTATGATTATTTTAAAAAACGAATTTTTTATTCTTTTCTTGATTTATTATTTAAAATTATTCAAAAAAATAAATAACAAATATAAAATATATATAACGTATAAAAAAATTTAAAAAAAAAATGCAATTTAATTTCAATTGTGAAGAATCATTAGATTGTGATGAAAAAGGATTTGCAATTTTAGAAGGTTCATATAAAAATAGAATACTTCCAGGATTTACATTATATGTAAATGAAATATTAGATAAAATGGGAGAAGCATCTTCTCAAGCACAAAATTTACCAACAATAATAACAACATCTCAAAAGTTTTTTACTTCAAATCATAGAATAGTTTTAAAAGCTGAAAAAGATAAAGTTTTAGGTTTTATAAAAGTTGGAGTTAAAAAATTATATCTTCGAGATAGAAATTATAATTATCATGAAGTTTCTCCTTTATGTGTTTTAGATTTTTATGTACATGAATCAGTTCAAAGAAAAGGAATTGGAAAACAACTTTTTGATTATATGATTAATTTTGAAAAAAAAAATCCCAAAGAAATTGCTTATGATAAACCAAGTGATAAATTATTAAATTTTTTACAAAAATATTTTAATTTAGCCAATTTTATTCAACAAAATAATAATTATGTAGTTTTTGATGAATTTTTCAATTATATTGCAAATAATTTAACTTATGATAATAGTACTAATAGAGCAATAAGAGCTATACCTAATAATGATAATAATATTAATATTTCAAATAATAATAATTATCAACAATCTAATTTTAATTTAAGTAAAAGTCAAAATTTTAATAATCCAAATTTAGTTAATGTTGGTCAAAATTTAATTTATAATAATTCATTTGACAATAAAGTTATTAATAAAGAAGTTTATAAAAATCCAGTTACTGGTTTTCAACAATATTATTTAACTGGAGGAGATACAGTCACTTATGATAATATATATTCAAAAAGAAAAATAAATTTAATAAATGATTATTTATCTTCATTTAAAAAAGATGAAAATCAATATTTAAAAGAACAATTAGGAAATCAAGAAAATTCAATAGCAAATTCCAATGGAAGGTTAAATCAAATAATGAATAAAATTTCTGATATATCATCATCAAATAGATATAATTATGATCAATTATATAATAAGAGGAACCAATATGCAACGGTTTTTGACGATAAAAAAATTGTTGAACATAATTATTATATTCAAAAAAATAATAATATTGATAATAAAGATATTATTGCTCAAAGAGATTATAGGAATAGTAGTTTAAATATAGGAGTTTGAGTTAAATATAAAATATTATTATTTAAAATATCACTATTATATTTTATTTCTTTAATTTTTTTAATTCTTTTATTTTTTCTTCCATTTGAAAAACAAGTTCTTTTAGTTGAAGGTAAAGTAGAAAAAGTTAAATCAAAATTTAGTTTACTTTTATTTATTGATGAACTAAAAGATTTTATATGTCTTGACATTAAAGTAGAGTTAAATTTTTCTTTTTCTTTTTCTTTTTTCAAATAAATCTATATTTCATTGATTCAAAATTTATTTTTTTCATTTATATTATTACTTTTGGAAGACAATTATTTATTGAATTTATTAATATAGTTTTACATTCATTAGGGGATTTATTTATATATTTTTGAATTTCTTTTATTCCTTTTTGAGAACATAAATAATCAGGTATTGGAATTAATAATGAATTTAAATAATTTTTAAATTCTTCTATTTCATATTTTTCTATATTTATATCTAATTTATTTCCATGTTTTTGATATCTTTCTATTGATATTTTTTTACTTTCTATATATTTATTATATACATTTTTACTTTTTAATTTTTGGAATTTTTTTTTGTTGATTGAATTTTGACTTTTTGATATTAACCCATCATAAAATGAAATATTTCCTGAAATATTATTATTTCTAGTATAAGAACTTTTTCTGAAATCATTTATAAATTGGAAATTATTATGAATAAAATTATTTGTTATAATATTATTTTGAAAAGGATAATAAACAGGAAATAAAATAATATTTTGATTATTATTTTCAATATATATATTATTAGGGAATATATTAAAATTATTAAAAATATTATTTTCATTGTTTAAATTTTGATTTTTTTGTTTTGGTTTTACATATTCTTTGTAATTATAGTACATTTGAGAATTTGAATCAGAAAAAAATCTTTGTTTTTGTTCAATTGGTTTTTTATCATCTTTAATTGCATTTTTATTTTGTTTTATATTATAAGAAAGTTCCTATTCAAAACAATAAATAAATATGAATTTACGTCTATATATTCTTCTTCTTCATTACTATATGATTCGATTTCTTTTTGTTCATTTGATATATTTATTTCCATTTCTGAAACTAAATTTGAAGGTAATAAATCTGTAATATCTTTTTCTTGTGTTTCAATCTTAGAACTCATTTATATTATTTTTTTTTATGTTTAATTATTTAAAATAAATTATCTTTTTTCACATATATCTTCTAAATAATTAAAATTTTGAGTGTTATGAAATAAAATAATTATTAAATTACTCAAAGAATAGTTTTTTATTCTAAATTTTAATTTATATATTTTGAGTGATTTTTTATTCATTTTTAAAAAAAAAAAATTTTATTTTAATATTAATTAAAAATAAAATAAAAACATGAAAAATAATTAATAAAAAAATATTATTTTGTTCTTAATAAATAATATAAATCATCAGCAGTATCAACTCCATTTCCATCTTTTATTTTCCCTAATGCTTGAAAAATTATATTTATAATCCAGAAAAAAAAAAGGAATAAAGACAAAATAAAATTAATAGATTTATATAATTGATGACAATTATTATTATCTGTATTTTCATTGAAATCTTCCATTTCATCAAATTCAAAAAAATCATCATTTGTTTCTTCTTTTTCTTCTTCTATTATTTTTTTATTATCTATTTTTTCTTTTGGTTGAATTTCTTGAATATTTTCTCCTTTAAATTTATTAGAAATAAAAAAACAAATTAATTGATTTATTATAACAAAAATATATGATAATAAAATTAATGTAAATTCTAAATATCTTTCTAAATATAAATAATCTAATCCAAAAGGCAAAAAAATAGAAAAAAATAAAACAATAAATTTATGTTTTTTATGATAATAACATTGTATTATATTATTTAAAATTTGTGTTTGATTGAGATCATCGATTTTAGAATAAAAATATTCACAAATACAAGTTACGTTATTTCCATTGATTATTGGAGTTCCATGATATGAGCATATTTCATTTGCATATAATTTTAATCCTTCTTCTTCTGAAAATATACAATTTATATATTTATTTATTATTATTATTAATGTTATAATTCTTTTCATTTTTTTTAAAATTTTAAATTAAAAAAATCAATATTTCATAATTTATAAAATAATTAATAATATATAATATTATTTAAAGTGAATTTACATGAAAAAAATTTTTCATTTGCAATTATTTTTCATGATTTTTTGAAAAACCTATTTTTTGAATTTCTATTATTTTTCAATAATTTTTTAATTGATTCTAAACTAACTCCTCTTTTAATTTTATATTTTTTTGAAATTTTAGAACCTGATTTTTGATGACTTAATAAATGAAAAACTAATTTATTATTAATTTTCTTTTCTTTAAAAATATTAGTTTTGGTAATAAAAACTTTAACTTTATTAATTTCATTTTCATTATTCTCGTCATTAAACTCATTAATATTAGATAAATCAGACTCTTCATATGAACTATTTTTTATTGTTTCATTTTCAAATTCATTTATAGATAAATAAGAAATTTTTTGACTAAGATAATCATTTAAATTATTGTCATTAAAATTTATTACTTCTTTTTCATTATAATTTTCATTCTTTTGATTCTTCAAATCATTTATTAAATAATTATCTATTGATTGAGATGTCTCTGATAAAAATGTTATTGAACATAAACTTAAGTTTAAAAAATTAGATTCTCTATTTTCCCTTTTTGTAAAAGTTTTTACTTGATTTATATAAAGGTTTTCAATTGAATCATTCTTAATTGATTTTTGAATTTTTAAATTATGTTTTGTTTCATTTATATTTGTTGAATGTTCATTTAAATTTGATAAACTTATATTTTCTGTTTCTTTTCTTGCAAAATTTTTATTTGATAAATTAGAAAATTTTAAACATAAGTCATCATCGTTTAAATCATTTTCAATTATTGCATTATGATATTTATTATTTAATCTTAAATTATATTCTATATTTTTAATACCAATATTATCATCAAATTGAACATTTGTTTTATTCATTTTTCAACAACAATAAAAAAATAAATGAAAAAAATTAAAAAATAATATAATAAAACCTTAAATAAAATAATTAAAAATACCTCAAATAACAAATTTACAAATATCTTCAAAATCAAAATCTCTTTTATCTAAAAAAGAAATAACTTTTTCAAGATAATAAATAATTTCTTCAAAAGAAGGTCTATCATCAATATCATATTTTAAACATTCAACTACGATTTTCCTAAGATAAGGATTTGAAGTGATTTCAGGTACTTGAACAATTTTTCTACAATCAGCAACAAGACCAACAATTTGATTGGGAAATAAACCATAATAAGGAATATCTCCTGTGATAATTTCATATAAAATCATTCCATAAGAAAAAACATCACTTTTTTCTTCATATTTATAACTTTTCATAATTTCAGGAGGCATCCAATGAGTTGTTCCTAATTTTCCTTTTATTTCTTGTCCTTTTTCATATAAAATATTTATTATTTTACTCACTCCAAAATCTGTTATTTTCACATGGTAATTATGATCTAATAATACATTTATACTTTTTAAATCACAATGTGTTATATTTCTACAATGTAAATATTTTATTGCTAATGCTATTTCCAATGCTATTTTTGTTGTTAAATTTAAATCGAATTTCTGATAATTTCCTTCTTTATTATATTTACCTCTGTGAAGAAAATTAAATAAATTTCCATTGTCTACATATTCCATCACTAAATAACAATTATTATTATTTGATATTGATGCTCCCATATATAATACTAAGTTTGGATGACGTAAATTTCCTATTATATTTATTTCTTTTATAAATTTTATTAATATTGGCTTTAAATTTAAGTTTTTATTTATTTTATTTTGATGTACTCTTTCATGATATTTTTTTACGAAAAAAAACTTTTTTATTGCTACTTTTTTCTCATTCCAATATCCTAAAAATACTTCTCCAAAAGCACCTTCACCTATTTTTTTTATAATTTTCAATTCATTAAATGGAATATAAAAATTAAATCCTCCTAAAGAAAGAGAATTCATTAATAATTTAGTTAAAGAAATTTTAGTTAAAGTAAATTCAACATTTTCAATTATATTATTATAATTTTGATTATTTGGATTTGATAATATAATCGAAGATCTACGGCTTCGATTATTATTAACTGAAGTATATATTGTACTATTATTTTCATTATTTGAATTTTTATTTGTATTTATTAAATTATTATTTCTTTCAAATATATTAAAATTAGATGATGCTCTTCTTAATTCATGAACATCATTTCTATTTGATGTTAACATTTGATTCATAGTTGCATGTCTATTTCCAGTTCTTATATAATTAGCTTCTATTAAATTATTATTTGAAATTCCTTCTTTTATTTCTCTTGTAAAATTATTTTCATGTGAATTTAATTCATATTTTTCCGAATAATCTGTAAATAATCTTACGAAAATTCTCAAAAAATCAATTGATTTTAATATTAATTTAGTATCTCTAACATCAACTATATTATAATTAATTAATTCATTTCCTGTAAATTGTAAAAATTTAATTCCATTAATACCATATTTAATAATTATATCTTTATATTTATTCTTCTCAATTCCAATTCTATTCATCCAAGTAATAATATTTTTTTCACTCCATTCAAAAATTTTATTATTATTATAAAGTAAATCACTAGTATAAATAATTAAATTCATAGCATCAAAATAATTATTAGGAATTCTAGCTTTGAAATATTTTGCAACTGATAAAGTAAAATTTTTATTCTTTTCATTTTCATTAGTTTCGTTATTTAAATTTCCTGAAAAAAATCCCATTAAAAGTAAATTTTGTTTAGAAAACAATTTAATAGTATTTTCATTTCCTTCATTTTCTTCAAAACTAATAATTTGACTAGAAACTAAAATTCCATTATCCCAAATTTCTTTAGATAATTTTTTATTTTGATGATAATACATAATACCTTTTCCATGTTTTAAATTATTTTTGAAAGTTCCAATAAATCTATTATTATTATTTCTTGAGATAAAAAGTCCTTTTCCATTTTTTTTTCCATCAATAAAATTACCATAATATTTATCTCCAAAATTATAATATAAAGTTCCCATTCCATTTTCTTTTCCATTAGCCCATTGTCCAATGTATAAAGAACCATCTTTATAAAATAAACTTCCTGTTCCATTTTCTAAATCATTTTCCCACCATCCTTCATATTTATTTCCATTTTTATAATAATTTATTCCATAACCTGATCTCTCTTCATTTAATATTTCTCCTTCATATTTATCTCCATTTATATTTATTAATGTTTTATATTCTCTTTTTAATTTTGAATTATTTTGAGATTCTTTATTTCCCATTTTTTTATTTATTTATTAATTTTTTTTTGTTTATTTATTTTTTATTTTTTTTGTCTATTTATTGTTTTACTAATTTTTTTTTAATTCAATATGTTAAAAGCATCAATAGCTTATATAGATTTTTATAAATCTCAAATAGCAGGAAGTGTTTTAATGAATAAAATTCCAGAATGTATATTTTTAACAAAAGGAGAAATTTTAACAATAAATCCATCCGATCCTAAAATTCATACAGGATATTATGATTTTTCAAACTTTATATTCGATACAAATTTAGATAAAATAGGTAAAGGAGCATTTGGTGATTTATATTTAGCAACACATAAACAAGATAATAAGAAATATGCAATAAAGCATATAAATAAAGAGAAAGTAATAGAAAATAATTGTCCCTTATCAATAATATATCAAGAAATATCAATTCAATTAATGTTATCTCACCCAAATATAGTAAGATTATATTCATATCATGAAAACAAAACAGATTTTTATTTGATAGAAGAATATGTTCCAAAAGGAAATTTATTTTCTAAAATTCAAAAAAGTAAAAACAAGCATTTATCAGAAAAGCAATCATTTCGATATTTTATTCAAATATCATCAGCTATTTATTTTCTTCATGAAAATGGATTTGTTCATCGAGATATAAAACCAGAGAATATATTAATAGATAATGAAGACAATGTGAAATTATGTGATTTCGGTTGGTGTGTGAATTTACTGCAAAATGAGAAAAGAACAACTTTTTGTGGAACTTTTGAATACATGGCACCTGAAATTGTCTGTGAAGAAAAATATGATACTGGAGTAGATATTTGGGCTCTTGGTATTTTATTATATGAAATGCTTCATGGATATTCTCCTTTCAGATCTAATCAACATGGAGAAGATGAATATAAAGATATTTTCAGGAATATTTTAAAAAAAGATTATGTCATTGATAATAAATTAAAAATCAGTGAAGAATGTGTTGAATTAATTCATAAATTACTTCAAGAAAATAATGTTGATAGAATCTCTATTTCTGAAGTTTTTCTTTCTGGTTGGGTAAAAAAATTTGAAGAAATTGAAAAGAAAAAAAAAGAACAGGAAAAAAAAAAAAAAGAAGAAGAAGAAAAAAATAAAAGAGAAAGATTAATAAATGAAGCTAATAATAGTATTGATGTATTTTTTAAAGAAAGTCCTGAAGAAATTAAAAAAAGAAGAGAAATGGAAAAGTTATTAAAAGAAAAAGAAGAAGAGAAAGAAAAAGAAAATGCAGAAAAAAAAAATAATGATTTATTTGATGGATTAATGGAAGATATAAAAACAGCAAATGAGTCAAAAAAAACAAGAAGTAAAAGTAAAAGTAGAACAATGAAAAAAAGAGGAAAATCAAAAGAAAAATTTGAAAAAGCAAATAATTTAACAACAATAAATATATCAAATCAAGATTTAGAAACTTCAAACAATAAAATTTCACCTACAAATTTTAATGGAACTAAATCTATAATTAAAGAAGTTAGTGAAGAAAATGAAAAACCAAGTGTTTATAATAATAAAACTTTACTTAATCCAAAAACTAATTTTAATATAAATGATTTTAGAGATTATGCTCATATTAATAATGGTCGTAATCATGATATTACTTCAAATGAATTATCTAGTGCTCTTCGAATTTTAGAAAATGCTGATAAAAATAGTAGAGAAACCAAAAAAAAAGAAAAACCTAAAAAAGAAGAATCTTTCTGGGATAAAATTTTTTCTCCTTTTAAATGTGGTGATTAATTTTTTATTTTTTATTAATTTCTTTTAAAATTTTTTTAAAAAATAAAAAAATAAATTATTCAAAAAAAAGAAAAAAAAAGAAAAATTAAAAATTAAAAATAAATGGAAAAAGAAACATATCAAAAAGAATTACTGAAAACAAGGAAAGGAAACAAAGAAGACAAAAGACAAATAATACGTAAAACAATGGAAAAATCATCAAGATTATTAGATAATTATTACAACCCAAAAATCCATAAAAATTATTGGAAACCATCAGGAACATTTCATGAAAAAAGAGAAGTTTTATCAAATGATATTATTAATTATAATGACTCAAAAATAAATTCAATAAATGAATCAAAATCACAAATTCATTTTTTAGAATTTGACTATATGGAAAATAATGATATAATAATAATAATAGAACATTGTTCAAATTGTGAAGAACATTTAATTCATACTCAACATATAAATCATATATATAAAAATTATTCTAAATTATTGCAAAAATCAATTTCTTTAAGATTTCCATTTATTAAAATTTATTTAAAACCTATTGAAGATACTTCTTCTCGTTTAGGAGCTTTTGAAATTCAATTAGGAATGAAATTTTATGATAATGTTCAAATTATTCCTCTTTTCTCTAAATTAAATACTGGTAATTGGCCTACTATAAATTATATTTTAAATAAAATTTCAAATTATGTTCCTATTTTTAATTTAAAATGTATTTTATTTGATAAAGAAATGGGATTTGAAACAGATGATAATTTAAATTCTAAAAACGATCATTTATTATTAGATTCTAAATTTGAAAATATTAAAATTAATTTATATTCATTATATAATGAACAAATTGAATATAATTGTTTAGAAGCTGCTGATTCACTTGAAATAATATTCAATCCAAAAAGAAGAACAATTGCTTTATTAGAAGAAAATCAAAATTCACAAATGTTAAATCCAAATAATAATAATAATAGTAATTTATCAAGACCTTTAACTACAAAAACTAATAGATCTAATATAAGTTATTCAAATAATAATAATTTAAGTAGTAATTCATCAAGAATTTCTAATAATAATTTAAGTAATAAATTAAGTTTTTTAAATAATAATTCAATTTATCAAAATTTTAAAAATGATATTATTGAAGATTTAAATATTGTAAAATCACTTAAAGGAAAATTATTAAGTTCTGGTTATACTGATAAAGAAGGAGTTTTAATTTTTGAAAATGTACCTTTTGATTCTTATTTATTAGAAGTTGAAAGTTCTAAAAATTTTTTAAGTTGTGGTTTCATTGTTCAATTTAATCAAATTTATTCTGTTCTAAGAACAAATAATCCAAAAGAAAATTATACTTTAAATAAAATTATTGGAATTAGAAAACAAATTGATTCGTATTTAGAAATATTTATTTATTCAAATTGTAATAATGATGGTTTAGATATGGAATTAATTTCTGATGCTAAAGTAACTTTGAAAAGAAAATTAAACGATGAAGAAATTTATTCTGGAAATGAAGAAACTTTCCAATTAAATGAAAATCCAAATGTTAAAGGAAGATATGATATAGTTATTCCACCAGGAAATATAGAAATAAAAGTATTTAAAGAAGGATATAATACAATAACAAAAAATTTAGAAATAAAAAGTGGAGAAAATAAAATAAATATAGAATTACAATAATAATAATTAATTTTAATTATTAATTAAAAAAAAATTCATTAAAAAAAATGACATTAAGAATAAAATAAAACTAAAAATTTAACAAATATATTTTGAATAAAATTTCATTTATATAAGATTATAACAATTATTTTTGGTGTTTTTTAATTTTAAAAAGTTTAAAAAAAGAAACACTACTACAATATAATTTAAATGATTAATAGTTAATATTAAATCAATATACAATAATAATATAATTAACATAATTGCCAAGGAGTTAATCCTTTATTATTTTTAATATTTTCATTAGCTCCATGTTTAATAAGTAAATCAACAAATTTAAAATTATGATTTCTTAAAGCAATATGTAAAGCAGTTTCATTAATATAATTTTTAGCATTTACATCTGATCCTTTTTCAAGTAAATAATTTATAAATTTTTCAAATCCACATTCAATAGCATACATAAATAAAGTACTTCCTTCTTTATTTCTTGATTCTAAACTTATATGAAATCTTTCTAATATATCTTTAAATTCTCTGAAATTTTTTTCTTTAATTAAAAAAAATAATATTTCTTCCAAAGATTTTAATTTTTTTTTCATTTCTAATTTTATTTCTTCTGTTCTAGAAATTAAACCTTCTTTAGACATATTTTTATTTTTCTTAATTGATTCTACTTTATTTTCAATATTTAAATTATCATTTATATTATTATTTGAACTAAATTGCAAATTTCTAATGTAAGAATTTTGTCTAACTAAACCAATTTTATCATTTTTTCTATTAAAAATATCTTTTTTTAAAATTGAATAACTACTTTTTTTTTTTTTTAAATGATTTTTTATTGATTTTCTCGAATGAGAATGTTTAATATTATTATTATAGTTTAATTTTTTAATAGGTAATTTTTGAATAGTGTTTTTAAATCTTAGATTAAAATGTCTTGAAGTTAAATGAAGAGTAAATAATTTTAAAGCATGTTCAGTTTCGAATTTAATTTCTTCTTCAATAATTTTTTTTCTTAACAAACCATCTTGTAAATCATTTTGAATGAATTTATTATAAATAAATTTATTATCATTATCACTAAATAAAGAAAATTTATTTATTTCTCTGATTAACATAATAGAACTTTTTTTTGGAATATCATCTAAAGAATCATCTAAATATAATTCTATCATTCCATCATAAGATTCAGAATCAAAATAATGTCTTATTAAAGTTTGAGGCATAAAAATAGATAAAACATAAGATTGTAATCTAAGAGAAAATTTTAATTTATAAATATGTCCTAAATATAATCTTTCAAATTTATGCCATGAATGTCTACATAATTTATAATAAAATCTGTATATTTCTTCAAAATATTTTTTATATATTAAAGGCTTTATTTTGAAACTTATATTTATATTTATTTCTGATTTTAGTTTTTCTTCTATATAATTTTGAGCTTTTAATATAAAATTGTTTTTCTCTTCTTTTAATCCATATATTGATGAATCAAATATATTATAATTTTTATTTAAAGAGTTTAAAAGTTTTTTTCTTAACTCTTTATTTTCTTTATATGTTTCTTGTGGAATTGATTTTTTTTTTAGAAATTTATTTATATTTATTTTCAACGTATTTTCATATATTTTTTGACTTTCACTTCTTTTTAATTTATATTTTTTCTTTTTATTTTTATTAATTGAAATACTATTATCCGAAAAATTTTCTAATGATTTATATTTTTCATCTTTAAGAAATAAAGGACTTAATGAATAATTATTTCTTTTATTTTTAAATCCTTTACAATCATTAATTTTATTTAATATTTTTTTCTTAAGATTATTATTATCAATTTTAAATCCACTTTTATTTAAACTTAATTCTTTTTTAATTTTACTTTTAATTTCTTTTTGACTAAAATAATCATTTATTTTACCTAAAAAAGATTTATTATTTTTTTCATTATTAGGTAAAACTGGATTTAATAAATAAATATTAGGATTATTATTTACAGAAGTGTTATAAATATTAATTATAGTTTGATCTTTTCCTTTTCTTTTTTTAATAAATCTATCAGTGAAAGTTAAATTTTTTTTAATTTTTTTTTGAAAAGAATCATTTCTCGAATTTTTATTAATATAACTTCTACTATTATTATTAATACTATTTATACTTTTAGTTGATACTTCATTAGAATTATTTTTTTCAAAACTAAAAAAAGAAAAATAATTTGTACGTGAATTTCCTTCTTCAATATCACTATTTGTACTTTTTAAAGTAAATTTTTCAGAAGGAATTCTTGAAATTAAAGGATTTGAAAAAATTTTATTTCTTAGATTTCTGTTTTTAAATAAATAATCATTATTTTTTTGATTAGGTCCTTCATTGTCTGATATATTTAATTTTGAAGAAAATAAAAAATTATTTTTAAAGTTTATTTTATTTCTACTTGATTCATTATTATTTATGAATAAAGTATTTAATTCATTTATTTCACTTGATGATAATTTCATTTTTTTCTTTTTTTTTGCATTAAACAATGCTTTTTCATTTGAATTTTTATTTCGGATTTGGAGTGATTGAAAATTATTTAATTTAAAAATGTGATTTTCCATTTTTTATATTTCATAAAATTAATTTTTAATAATTGAAATATAAACATTTCTAAATCAAAGAGAGACAAAAATTATAATATTTTCAAAAAGAGAAAATAATAGTCATAAAAAAATATTAATGAGATTTATGAACCAATAATAATAAAGTGTTTTATTAAATACATTGCTATTTTTGTTATCTCGAAGAAAAAAGAT
The DNA here is from genome assembly GCA_023807065.1 of Isotricha intestinalis. NCBI lineage: Eukaryota > Ciliophora > Litostomatea > Vestibuliferida > Isotrichidae > Isotricha > Isotricha intestinalis. The sequence continues at coordinate 52,245 of JAJJLU010000363.1, forward strand.
AATAATAAATCAACTAAAAGTTTGCAGAAAATGTTGATTTCAAATTATAATTTATTTTTTATATTTATCAAAAAATAAATCACAAGTTTATTTTAGTTATTGTATAAGAAGAAGTTAATAAATTACTTTAAAAAAAATTAAAATTTGTAATTAAATAATTTAATTAATAATTATATTAATGATTAAATGGAATTTGATCTTCTTAGACCCAGTAATAGAAGTTTAAAAACATAAATTAAAAAAATTAGTTCAAAAGCCTAATTCCTTTTTCATAGATATAAAATATAGAAATTGTCAATCATTAATGCATACATTTTCATGTGCTCAATCAGTAATTAAATGAAAAAATTGTGGTGAAGTTATTGGTACTCTAACAAGAGGGAAATTAGAATTAAAAGAAGGAGTTCTTATTAGAAGATAAGGGGAATAATTAATAAAATATAATATTTAAAAAATCATTGAAATTTATATGAAAATAAAATATATATTCATATTTTCATTTAGTTTTTTTAAATTATCTTTTTGAATTTTTTGAAAATAAAAATTTAAATATTAAAAATAATAATGTTGGAAAACTATTTAAATTATGAAAAAATAAATGAAGAAAATAATGATCAAATTAATCAATATTATTCAGATAATAATGAAAAAGAAGAAGATACTTGTGTAAATAATAAATATATGTTTTCTTCAAACGATGAAAAATTACAAAATGATAATAAAATAAACATCCCTAATCCAAATAAAATTGAAATAATTACTTTAGATACTTTATCTTCAAATAGAATCAATTATAAAATAACAAGTGAAGATAAAATAAGAAATTTAGAAATAAATTCTCCTTTGGAAAAAAATCCAATTGAAGAAAAAGAAATAAAGAATTATGTTATATTAGAAAATTTATATCTTCAAGATGGTAAAGTTAATATAACAACAAATAATACTAATATGAGTAATAATATAAATTTTAATTCCAATGAACAAAGTCCTATAAAAGAAGTAAAAAATAAAAATGAAGAAATTGAAAAATTACATCAAATTTTATTAGAAGGAAAAGATGATGAAGAAGATAATAAAATTATTGAAGAAAATAATTCTAAATATAATAATGATAATAATAATAATTTAATTGAAACTAATCATATTATTTCTTTAAATAATAATAATGATAATAATTTAATTAAAGAAGAAAAAGAAGAAAATGAAATTTCAGAAAATCAATATGCTGAATTTATTCAAAAAATGAGAAATAATAAAGAATTAGAACTAAAAGAAAAAATTAAAAATGAAATGAGACCTAAAATTTTTAAAGAAATTTATACTAAAGAATATAATGAAATTTTAGAAAATGTTAAAATTGAAATAGAAAAAGAATTATCAGATGAATTAAATAAGAAATTAAATGAAGAAATTAATTATATAAAAAAAAGACAAAATTATTTTCTAAAAACTAAAGAAAATGAATTAGAAAAAAAAATAAAAGATAAAATTAATTATGAGTTGAATGAAGAATTAAATAAAGAATTAATGTTAAAAGATAAAGAATTAAAATTAAGATATACTCAAAGATATGAAAATTATAAAAAGAAATTAGATAAAGATTTAAATACTGAATTTGAAAAAATTAAAAAAAAAAAGCAGAAAGAAATAGATAATATTAAATCTCTGATTTATAGAAGTAAATGTAGTGAAAAGATAAAAATAAATAAGATAAATAATTTAAAAAAAAATATTAATTTTTATCATGAGGAAAATACAAAAGGAGTTGAAAAAATTGATAAAATGATAATTAATGAAGAAAATAATTTTAATAATCAAAACGTAAAAATTCATTATGAAAATAGTAATAATCCAATTGAATATCAAGAAAAACAAAAAGAAGAAGATGAAAATTTAAAAAATGAAAATAATTTTAATAATAAAGATAGTTTTGAAGAAGAAGAAAATGAGAAAATGGAACCTGAAAAAGATGTTAATATAGATAATTATAATAATTATTCTGAAAATGAATCTCAGATGAATAACAATATTTCTCAAAATAAAATATCTTTTATGAATAATACTAAAAATAATTGTGTTAATTTAGCAGAAATTAATAATAGAATTAAATTTAATAGTGGAAGAAAAAGTGAAAAAAACACAATTAAAAATTCAAATGAAAATGAGGAAAATGAAAATATAATAGATAATGATATAAACATTAAAAACATAAATGAATCCAATATTTATATTAGAAATAATAATCAAAATATGATTTATTCAAATGTAAAAAACATTCAAAAAAATAATAATATTAGTAATAATTCCTTTTCATATAAGAATCTATCCTCAATAAGTAATATAAAAATTTCTACTATTAATAATATTATTAAAAACAAATCAAATATTGACTTATCAAATTCTGAAAATGAAATAATTGAAAAAGAAAAAATAATAACAGAATACATTCCAAATAATTTTCAAGTGTCTCAGAAAAAAATAATATCAATAAAAGAAATATCAAAAAAAAACAATGATAATTTCGAAAAAGATGAAAATAATAATAATATATTTTATTCAATTCAAATAGATAAAAATATTCCAAATTCAATACAAGAATTTGGAAATTATTTAATAAATCATATAGAAAAAGAAGAAAATTATAAAATATTATATCAAAGTGAAATAAAGCAATTAAAAACAAAAATAAAAAAAATTTTTACTCAATCAAAAACAACAGATCATTGTTTAACAGAGTATATGATAGAATTATGGGATAAAATAGATATAAGTTATTTTACAAGATATCAAATTTTAAAACAATTAATTAATTTATCTCAATTAAATTTATATACTTTCTTAGATAGAGAAACTGAATATTTAACCAATTATTTTCAAATTACTGAAATTATTTTTTCTCAAATTAAAAAAAGAGAAAAATTAAAATCAAAATTACAAATTAAAGCAAATAAAAATGAATTATTATCTTGTGATAGAGAAGAATTAGATCATTTAACTAAAAATATAGAATCTATGATTAACTCTTTTAAACAAAAATATAAGGGATTAGATATTATTTGGAAAGGAATAAAATATCAATCTTTTATGAATTATGAAAATTGGTATTATGAAATGGAACAAAATCAATAATTTATTTTTTATTATATTTTTTTTATTTTTAAATTATATTATTTTTATAAAAAGAAACCATAAATATTTTTAATTTTTCTTTAAAAAAACAATTAATAATTTATCAATGATAAAAAATATGAAAAAAACATATTTAATAATTTATATTAATTTTCAACGAAAATCATTGGAAATTTCAAGTTTAACATCATTAGGATGTAAGTATTCAGTATTATCATTTTCCTCAGAAATGTTTTTAATTTCATATTTTCCTTCCTTAAAATTTTCTATTTCTTTAATATAATCTTGACAATTATAAATTTTATTAGCTCCAATAATAACATTATAATTAAATTGCCCATTTAAATTTCCTTTTTCAATAGAGCAAATTTCATATCTTGAAATGCCTCCAATATTAAATAAAATTAAATTAAGTTTATCATCATTAAAATTATTATCTTCTTCATCATTATTTAATAATTTAGTTTCATAAGTTTTTTTATGAATTGGATTTAAATTTTCAGGAGTTTCTACAAATTGAAATAAATTATTAGGTAATTTATTTTTTGAACACATATCTATTAAAGTTGTTAATTTACTTTCTTTACAACAAAGATATCTTTTATCATTTTTATTATCTATTTCTTCTTTTGTTTTATAATTATTATTTTGTCTATATGTAACTATTTCTCTATCTAAATCATTTAAATCTTTTTTACTTATTTGTGTATTATCATATGAAAAAAAATTTATGGTTTCTTTATCTTTAGATTTAATATTTATATTATTTTTTTTTCCTTCATTAAAAGTTGTAATAGCATCATCAATATCAAAAGTTTCATGAAAATATTTAGTAATTGACAATAAACGAACCATATCAGACGTTTGAATATAATTTTGAATATTTTTTAATTCAATTAATATTTCTTTATTTGAAATTACTTTTCCTTTATTGTCACAACCACTTAAAATTGTATTTTGAGTATCAATAATATTTAAAATTTTAATTTCTTTACCTTTATTACTAACTTCTTCAGCTAAACTTAAATGATTAGAAAATAAATTAGATTGATATTTATATTCTCCTATATTTTTAACAGCATCTCTCATTTCATCAAAAGTTTGTAATTTTTCACCTTTTCCAATTTTTGATATATCACTTTTTCTAAAATCATCAAAATCTTTAACAAGACCAGATAAAACATTTGGAAGAAGAGAATTTCTATATTTAATATATAACTGATCAGTTTCATCTAAAGTAATATTTTTATCCTTAAATTTTATTTGATTATAATTTTCATTTTCATAAGTATTAAACAATATTGTTCCATAAGTTAAATCATATAATAAAGGAGCTGTTAAATCTAATAAACGAGTTGTTATTAATAAAATTCCTTTTTTTGATTTATTTTTATATTTTTCTCTTAATTTTTTATTTAATATTTTTGCTAATTTTTCACACATTTTTTCTTTAGAAAAATAAACTATATTTGGCATAAGATTCATTATTGAACATATTGATATTAAATGATTAACTGAATTTAATATAAAATCATTATTTAAATCATTTATATATATTTGATATAAACTATTAACATAATTTATTTCACCAAAACAATATAAATTTTGATCAGGAGTAATAAAAGTTAAATTTAATTCTTTACATGTTAATATTCTATTTATAAAATTCTTTTTTACTAATTTATTTAATTGTTCATCTGTTATTATTTCACAAAAAAAAACATGACATCTTTTATATAATGGATTTTTTTCATAATCTTTCAATAAACTTTTAATTGATTCATCTGATGTTGAAATAAAATAAATTCCACTGAATTTAGGATAAGGTTTTCTTTGTTTATTAATTGAATCAACACTAAATATTCCTAAACTTAACACATCTGACATTGTTAAAAATGAACTTATTATTTTTGAAGATTTATCATCTAAGATTAATATACTTGTATTTCCTAATGAAAATGTGTTTATTGTTTTAATTATCATTTCTTGCTTTAAATAATATAATGATTTCCCTTTTAGAGAATTAGGAGAAATTTTTCCTTTATTGAAACTCATTTTTTTTAATTAAACTATTCTATTATTTTTAATTTATTAAATAACAATACAATTAATATTTTTCTCTAATTTTTAATCATAATGGTTTTTTAATATTTTTCGCTATTATTATTCATGTAACAATAAAATTTATTTTGACTTTTTTGAAAAAAAAATTAAAAAAATTAAAATACCCTTGAAGAATTTACTGATCTCCTTCCTCATCCAGTTAAGCTTCTAAAACTATATAACTCACCAAAAATGTATATCTACCTTCATTTTCACTTTTTATTAATATATTTTACCAAAAAAAGTAAATGTTCTCGATTTTTCGTTTTTTTATCATTTTTTATTGAAAAATTTGAGGGAATTTCCTCTTCTATTGCAGTTAGCTTAAATTGTTTTTTATTTCAAGAATCAAATTCTTTTTATTGAAATCCAATAAATCTAGTATTCTATATTTTTCTAGAAGTAAGATTGATATTCTTTCAAAATTTTCATATTCTTCTTTTTTATGGGATATATATATTTCTTTTATTAAATTATATAAGAATTGTAATAGAAAATTTTAATTCTTTTCTAATTATTTTTTATAAATTTATTTTGATATTATAAATTAAATAGCTTTTATGTCTGATAATTTGTTTAAGAATAATTTAAGGAATACTTATAATAAGGATAAAAATTTTAAGAAAAATAAATTTTCTAGTAATACTATATCTACTTTTGATGAAGATAATGATGATTATTTTAGCAAAGGATTAAAAAATCAAATATTCAAAGTTTTAAAATTAAGATTATTTATTCAAAATATTAAAATTCCAGAGGAAGAATTAATATCTTTAATATCTGAAAATTTGAAATTAATTAATATTCAAAAATTAAAAGCTTCAACAATAAATATTTTTATAGATGATTTAGTAGATATAGTAAAAAAAGATTATACTAAAAATGATAATTCTTTTAAAGAAGGAGAAGAAGAAATAACAAAAACAGAAGAAAATTCACATAAATTAACTCCTTCAAATATATTAAATTTTCATAAAAAATTATATACTAATAATTTAGAGAGTAAAAAATTAAATAAAAAAAATGAAAAAATTTTTATTCAACCTCCTATGAAATTTAATTTAGAAAAAAATAAAATGTATACTATAGATTATAATGAACATTTGAAAAATTATGATAATTTTGATAATGAAATAGAAGATATTGAATCAATTGAAGAAAGAATAATTAGAGAAATATCAGGGAAAAATAAAAGAAATATTATAGAAGATGAAAGTTAATTAAATAAAAAATTCAATTATATGTATTAATATATAATCTTATTATTGTTATTTTAAAATGAAAAAAATTGGATTTTATTAATTATTAATTTTATTATACATAATAATTATCATATATTATTTAAATATATAAACAAAATGAACAATATTATACCAAAAATTAAATTCATTTATCTAATGAATTAAATTTACTTATCTGAATAATACTTTTACCTATTTTTATATAATCATTTACATTCATTAACTGAACTTTTTCATTACAAAATTTCCAAGTTCCATTAGTAGAATTTTTATTCATGAATCCATCAACAATAAACCATAATTTCTCATTACTATCAAAGAAAATTGTACATTGATAATTACTTACTAATTTTTCATTTATATATATTGTATTATTTTCATTTCTACCTATAGTGATAGCTTTTATTTCAAATGGAGAAAAAATATATGTTTTTCTCCATTTATAAGTATTAACTTCTATTTTTATTGAATTATCATTTTCTTTTATTTCTGTTTTTAAAACACAATTTCCAATTTGGAAAAAATTTTTTCTTCTTTTGGAGATAGGAAAATTAATTTTAGAAATTTTAATATAAGTATAAATATTATCTTTTTCAATATCCTCTTTATCTAAATTAGCTTTTAAATAATAATTTGAATCTTTATAAAAAATAACAAATAATCTTTTAATATTTAAATTATCTGAATTAATAATAATATCATTTATTATAACTCCTTTATATTCTTTACAAGTTCCAAAAAAAACAAAACCATCTTTTAGAAGTCTTAATCCATTTTCAATTCCAAAATTTGATATTATTATTTTTTTTCCTTGAAAAAAATTACTGTCTTCATAATCTGAAATTATTAATTTTATATCTTCTTTTGTTTTTGATATATTATTATCCATTAAACTAAAAACTTTTATTGTCTTTTCCAATTTTTCGCAAAATAAACTTTTTATATTTAAACTATTTATTCTAAAAGTTTCATTTGATGAAGATTTCACAACAGATGAAATTGAATTTCTTTTCATTAAAAGGGAATTTTTATTCTTTTCTGAATTTTTTATTTCTATATTTGAATTTTCCTTTATTGAATTTTTATTTATATTTAATTCTGATTCTTCTATTGATCTTTTTTTTTTGGGAATCAAAAAAGAGGTCATTTTTTTTTATTTATAATAAGAATTAGTAAGTTTATATATTAATTAATTAATATTTATTATTTATTTGTTTTAAATTGTTTTAATATAATAATAATTATTTAGTCAATATATACTTTTTTAAATATATAATCTTCTTCTCCAAAACATTCATTAAATTTTATAACTCTTAAATTTTTATTATTTTCTAATTTATTAATTGTAATATTATCATTATTATTATTATCTTCTATTTTAGTATCTTCATTTTCTATTTTTTCAATTTCTCTTTTTGATGATTCATATTTTTTTTCAATTTCTTTTAAATCTTTCATCATTTTTTTTCTGGTAGGACAATTTTTTTCATGTTCTGCAATTTGATTTATTGGAAAAACATGAGAACAATCATATCTACATTGTTTTTTACCACTTTTTTCTTTAAAAGGACAATTTCTTTCATGTGCAATTTGTTCTTCTTGAGTTTTAAATACTTTTTTTTTATCATATCTACAAATAAATTTTTTCATTTATTTAAAAAAAAAACAAAAATAAAAAATTTCATCCCAAAAAAAAAAATTTAAGAAAAAATATTATTTAAATAAAAAAATTTATTTTTGCTCATGCTCATCAAAAACTTCATTTCTCTTTTTTTTTTCGTTTTCTTCTTGAATTTTTTTTCTTGATTCATTCTCTCGTTCAATTTTATCAATATCAATGTTAACCTCTTTAAAATCTGTTGTAATATGATAATCTGATTTAAATTTAAGTAATTCAATTCTCGGATCAATAGAATTAATTTTTTGAAATAATCTACTTAAAATAGAAAGAGCAGAACAATGATATTCTAATTCATCATGAATTAAATGTAAATATAAATATTTATTATCATTTACTCTTTCACCTTCAAATTTACATAAATTTTGTTGAAAATTATTAGTTTCATTATTTTTTTTATTTTCAAGATCTGATTTTTTTTTATTTAAATTTGAAACATCGTCTTCTTTTTTCTCTTCTGCTTTTTTTTTTTCTTTATCTGTTTTTTCAATGTCTTTTGATAATGTTAATATTCCTTCTAATTCTTTTTTTTTTTTTACTAATAGCTCTTTATAATAATATGTTGTTACTGGAATTAAATTTTTTGATACATTATTTAAATATGTTTCTCTTTTTTTTTCTATTTCAAACATTTTTGCACTAAATTCATTATATATTTTTTGTAATTCTGGATTTGTGTCTTTTATTTTTTTTAAATCTTCAAATCCGCTTTTTCTATTTTTTGATAATTCTTGTTCTGATTTGTGAATGTCATATAATGTTGCTTCTAATTTTTTAAATTTGTTTATATCTAAATCTATTTTTTTCTTATATTTATCTAATGTTTCCTTATCTGACATTTTTTTATATATTTTTCTGATTTTTATTTTTCTTTTTTATAATTTATTTTTTATTAAGATATTTTTTCTTTAGAAATTTTTATTTAATTATCATTGATGATTTCTTCTTAATTTTTTTTAATATATATATTTATTATTAATTATGAATTAAAATATGAATCAAAATAAAAAATTTTAATAAAAAACAAAAATATCAAAAGAAAATTTAATTATTCAAACAAAAAAAAAAACATATTCAAAAAAATCATTTAACTAATTTATCCAGATTTAAATAATAAAACAGCAATTTGTCCAAGATAAAAATAAATAAAATGTTTTGTTTCATGAGTAACATAAGAACCAAAATTTCTTCCAACAACACAATGCCAAGTAGGATTATGTTTTCTATCAAATTCTTTTTTAATATAACATGCTATATCTTTTTCTATATTATATGAATCTATTGCTTTTGTTGCTACATTTATTGCATCTTGTTGCATATCTTCTGTCATATCTGAATTTTTTATTATTGCTTTTCTTTCTTTATCCATTTTTTTTAAGTTATTGTTTTAAATTTTATTTTCTTATCTTAAAATTAAAATAAATTTAAAAAAAAAATAATTATTTATAATGAAAAAAATCTAAAAAACTTATTAAAAACATTATTTCTTAAAAAATATATAAAAGAGCCCATTTCCAAAATAAAAACTCATTCAAAAACAAAAGAAAAAAAATAATTGTGAAGATTAGTACAAAACAAGAAAATTTACAGAAAATAATCAGGAACAGGTTTCTTAGCAGGAATACTTCTATTTTCAGCAGGAGCAGCTTCAAATTTTTTAACCTTCTTTTCTAATCTTTCATTCAATTCCAAAATAGCAGCAGAATTACCGCATCGATAGCAATAATTAGGAGCACTCCAAATAGTAGCTAATTTATTTCCAAAGATAATTTTATATCCTTCCATAACTAATTGATGAGCTCTTGCAATAAAATCAACATTATTTAACAAACAAAAGCTTTGAACAATATCTTCCCCAAATAAATATCCAGCACCTCTAGGAGATACACTAAAACCTTTTATATTAACTTCAGGATCACTCCAAAGTAAATCACACATTGCTCCATCATGTGGAACTTCTTGTTTTCTATCAATATTCCTTATTTCATCTATTGTATTTATTGATGTTGATAAACCACCATGAACACAAAAAATTTTTCCATCAATTATTGAAGCAAGTGATAAATAATCAAATATTTCTGTACAATATCTCCATACGTTAATTGAACCATATTTACGCATACATTCATCGTAAAAACCATAGACTTGTGTTATTTGACGACTCTCATGATTTCCTCTTATTAATGTTATACGATCTGGATAACGAACTTTTAATGCTAAAAGAAGGAGAAATGTTTCTACTGAATTAAATCCTCGATCCACAAAATCACCCATAAATAAATAATTAGTCTCTGGACATGAACCACCTGTTTTAAATAATTCCATCAAATCATCAAATTGACCGTGAATGTCACCACATATTGTTACTGGACTATATATCAATTCCACATTTGATTCTTCCATTAAAAGCTCTTTTGCTTTTTCACATAAAGATTTCACTTCAGATTCTGATATGTATTCACAACGACGTAATTGAGATATTTGCTTGTCTAATGATTGAGGATGACGATTTTGAGGAAGGGGGTTCATTTTTTTTTGAAATTTTTAATTTTTTATTTTTTTTATCATATATTTTTACAATGTGAATTTTTTATTATATGATTATATTTATACATTTAAATTAATATACTTATTATAAAATAAATAATTAAATGTTTTATAAAGATAATTAAAAGAATACATTGTTATTCAATAATGTAAATTGTTCAATTATTTTGAATTTTTTAATGAATATAATTAATAGATAATAATAATTGTATATATGATTTTTAATGAAAAAAAAATGAAAAAAATTAAAAATGTCCCAAAAAATAAAATTATTTAGAATATCAAAAGATAAAAATTTAGAAACAACAACAGCTCTTAAATTATTAAATACATATGCAGAAAGTTACAAAGTCTTAGAAAAAGAAAAAAATTCCCTTGAGCAATATATAAAAGATTTAAAAACAAATTTAAAAATTTCAAAAGATATATTAAATACATTTCTTTCATCAAATTCAGATAAAAAATTACAAACATTATCATTTTCATATCAAAAACAACAGAAATTTTTATCAACAAGAATAGATGAATTAACAAAAATAAACATTGAATTAGAAAAGAAAAATTTTAAATTAATAGAAACATTAAATATATTAAAAGAGGAAATAGAAATATCAAAATCGAAAATATTTCTATTAGAACAGACAATAGAGAAGAAAGAAAATATAATAATATCATTTAAAAAAAATTTAAATAAAAATTCATTAGTAGTAATAAATCCAAATAAAGCAATAATAAAAATGAATGATGAATTATTAACATATAAGAAAGTATATGAAAAAGTATCAAAATATTTAAAAAAAAGTGGAGAAAAATTAGATAGATATGAAAATATAATAGCAGATTTACAAACAGAAAAAGAACAATTAAAAACACAAAATGAAATTCAAGAATATTCTGCAATTAGAGAAAAAGAAAATTTAATATATAAATTTAAAACATCAATAATAAATAAAATAAATAATAACAACGAAGATAAAAGTAGTCGAAGTCAAAATACATTAAAGAGAAATATAAATATAACAAATAATAAATATTTAAATGTAATACAAGGAATTAATCTTCATAATAATAATATTGATAATCAATTATTAAAAAATAAATTAAAATTTGGAGATACATTAAAAGAAGAAAAAACAAATAAATCATTTGATGATATAGAACAAACAGAAACAAAATCAATAAATTGTGAAAATGAAGAATTTTGTGAAGTATTAAGACAAGCAGGAATTCCAGCAATGACTTATTATATGATGTCTACTAATAAAGGTTTTGCTAAAATTATTGATGCTTTAGAATTTATGTATAAATTAGTCTGTGATAAAAAAATGACTATTAAAATTTTAGAATGTGAAAATGATGATTTAAGAGAAAAGAATTTCCAGTTAAATAAAGATAATATTGAATTATTGAGTAAACAAAAAGAAATTAATGGTAATATGATTAATAATAATCAAAGTAAAATTACTATTAATAATGTTAATATTAATACTTTGAGAAATTATCAAAAAATTTCACAGAATAATGATTTTGTTAATGAATATAGTGAAAGTGGAAGTGTTGTTTATAATCCTAAAAAAAAAAATACTATTGAAAAAGAAGATGAAAAAATCAAAAATAATGATTTTAAAACTTCTATAATTAATAAAAGAAAAAATGATGAAATTTTAACTTTAAGTTCTGTCACTAGTAGTGAATTTGGAAAAGATTGTCAAAATTTAGAAAGTTTTGTTTCTTCTATAGGAGAACATGATAATAATATTGTAAATAAAAGTGAAACTTATTCTGAAACTATTGATATTGATGTTGACCAAATTAAAGAAAAATAAAATTTTTTTCATGAATAAAATATATTAGTTTCAGAAATAGTATTTTTATTTTTTAATTATTTTATGCATTATTTAAGTTATTAAAATGATATTTGCAATATTGTAATTTATATATAAAACAATTCTATAAATTTTATATCTTTTCATTCAAAAAAAATTAAAACAATTTATCAATTTTTTGAAAATAAAAAATAAACTCCTTTTTAATTATTAATAAGAATTCCAAATTAATTATATAAAAAGAAAATAATATCTATATAAAAAAAATAAAAATTATGAATAAAACTTATTGAAAAAAATTATATATGAATTTTCACATTATTATACAAAAAAAGCTATTATTATAAAATAAATCAAAATTCTATAAAACATCAACAGTATATCTTTCTTTATTTTCATTAGCAGCACTTTCTAATAAACCAAAAATAGAAATATAACTATTTCTCAATCTATTTTTTGTAGTTATTCCTTCAGTTTGAGTTCTATATAAAGGTAATGAAATAGTTCTTTTATCAATTCCATTATTATTATTTAAAGATGATAAAAACCCATAAGTAAATAACCAATTATTTTCTTCTTGAGTTTGAATATGCTTTTTCCATATACTTTTCATTTTCTTTCTTTTTTTATTTTTATTAAATATTTTATCTATTGAAAGTATATTTTCATATTCATTTATTTTTAAATTGTCTTCAATATTTTTTTTCTCTATCTTCATTTTTTTTCTTATTTCATTAAAAAAATTATGTTTTGGAGTTGAATCGAAAGTATTTTCTAATTCTAAATCTGAAAATTCATTATCAGGACAAGATAAACAATCATTATTATTTTTTTCATAATCATATAAAACTTCATTTGTTTTTTTATCTAAAAAATTATTATTATCATATAATTTTAAGCAAAGCTTCATTGGACTAACTTCTTCATATGTTTTTTTTGGTTTTGGTTTTGGCGGTTTTGGAAAATAATATTTTGTATTTTCTATTAATTGAGGCTCTTCTTCTTTTTCTATTTCTAAATTTATATTTTTTTTCATATTGCTTTTAAAATCTAAACTTTTTCTTAAATTTTCATCTTCTGTATTTAATTGTATTTCTTCTTTTTCTTCTTTTAATGATAATATTTCCATGCTAATTACTGATTTATTGCTTGAAAAAAAAGATTTCGTATCAAACATTTTTTAATAAATATTTATTTAATTATTCCTTATTAAGATTTATTATTTTTTTATTTTAAATTTGTTTTATTTTTTTTCATAACTCATAATTTTTTTTTATGAAATTAAAGAAATTAAATCAGTTAGTAGTTAAAATGAAATTCTTTAATTTAATTTCTATAAAAATAAAATTGAGAATAATATTATTTTTTTATTGCCAAAATAAAGAATATAATTTGACCAATATAAAATAAAAAAAAAAAACAGAATGAAAAAAAAATATTAATTCAGAGAATAAATATATGAAATATAAAACAAAGTTACAAATTATATATGAAAAAAACAAAAATCATTGTCTTTTAATAAATTAATTTATCTTTTTTATATTTTTAAAATAATTATTAAAAAAAATTTAAATTTAAATTTATAATTCACTTAAAATTTTATCAATAAATTCAATGAAAATCAATTATAATATTTTCATTTTACTTTTTGAAATCATTTACAAAATAATTATTCTTTCTTTTTTAATACTTTCATATCTTTATTTTTGTCTTGAAAATCAGAAAGGAAATTCAAATCCATAATATTTTTTTTTGATATTATTTCTAAATATTTTAAATTTTTTAGATTTTTTGGAACAATTAAATTATACAAATTATCTTCTAAATCAATTAAAATACTTAATTTTTTTAATTTTTCAAAAGGAAATTGAGATCTAAAAAAAGATTCAATTTGTTTGAATTCAATAACTATATCTATTTTTTTTAAATGAGATAAATTATTAAATTCATGAATCATAAAATCTAAATTTTCAAAAAACGGAAATCTTAAAATAATTTTTTCTAAATTTATAGTTTTTTTCAAGAAATTACCAATAAAATAAGGACTTTTTAATTTAACTAAAATTACAAAATTTTTTAAATTAAAATATCTCTGTTTAAAAATATTTAATAATTCTACAACATAATTTTCATTACAATTATCATTGATTTCTAAAGTATTAATATTTTCTAAATACAAATAATTTAAAATAGATTTTTCAACAGAATCAAATTTAATAGAAATTATTTTATCTCTTAAAACTTTTTGAGCCATTATTGGAATTAAAAAATATTTTAAAGAATCAGTTAATTCAGTAATATGTACAATAATATTATTATCTATTTCATAAAAAATAGTCCTATCAAAAATATATTTAAAATCCACTTCAATATAAAATCTTTTTGAAATTACTTTTGTAAATTCAATAACTCTTTTCTCAATTTCATTTTTTGAAATAAAAGGATACTTAGATTTAATTTCAGATAATAATAAACGAGGAATACAATGTTTGTTTTTTGAATAAGTCCACGGAAAATAATAATATTCCTTTGATATCTGTAAATACTTTTTCAATTTTTTTGAATATTTAATTAATTCTAATGTTTTGGAAAAAGGAAGAAATTTTAAGAAAATATAACATTTTAATGTATTTGAAATTTTTATAACTTTAAACATTTTTTTTTTATTATAATTATTTGTTAAAGCACATATATATATTCAGAAAATAATATATTTGTAAAAAACAAAATAATTTACCTTTAAATTTATTGCAACTTTTTCTTTTCCTTTTCAAAATGTATACTTTATTTTTATGATATATTAATTTTTCTACCTTTTTTTTATGAATTTTTAAAAAAATAAAGGCATGATTATAATAAATTTTAATTCAATTAATTAATAAGCCACCCGGCAAACTTATTCATATTTTATATTAATTAAATAAAAGAATAAGAAGAAACAAAAGCATCTTACTCATATTTATATTCCCCAACTATTACTAGATAAATTTTTTTAATTTCTCTAATTCCTTTATTATCCTTTTTCTTTTCTTCTTTCTTTCCTGAATAATTCTTAGAATAATAAAAATATTCAATATTTCTAATAAGTTTAAATTTATTGTTTTATACTTCTAATTCATTCTTTAATTTATCTCTTAATTCTTTCATTATCTCATATTCATTTACAACATGTTTTTTATTATTATCTTCTTTCTTACATAACACATTTCTTATATATATCTATCTAAAACATCCTCTATGACACATAAATTTAA
>JAJJLU010000364.1:0-67764 GCA_023807065.1 Isotricha intestinalis
AAAAGTCCACAAATACCACTATAAAAAACAATGTAAAATTTTAATAATAAAAATATAAAAAATAGCCCTTATATAAAAAATAAAAAAAATGTTGCAACAAGAAAGTATATATAACTTAGTTCCATCAAAGCCTCTTCTTCCATCTCATCAGAAAATGTATCGTTCAATGTATCCACATTGGATAGCACCAACAGCATCAACATTTATATTATCAAACACAACATATCCAGGAGTAGCAAATACAGGAGGAAGTTTAAAATTTCCTCGAGGAGCTCATCCAATAAATGGTAATTATCGTAGTATGGGATTACCAAAAGGAGGATATAAAGTAAATCCTGAGAAATTTATAAGAAAAAATCACCAATATAAAATTTTACCTCCTCCTGAAAGAATTAAATCTGCTAATGAAATTAGAAAACCTAATGTTGTAACTGTGAAAGATAAACCTATTATGGGATTAAAATCACAAAAAAATTATGTTACTTCTAATGCTATTGATGTTATTTTAATGGAACCTAAAAAAAGGAAAATTGCTAATGATAGTGATTTAGATTATTATATGAAAAAAAAAGATTATGGCAAAGTTCCTAAATATATTCAAAAAAGAAAAGAAGATTATGAAAATGATATTATTAATAATTTAGAAGTTGAAAGACAAAATATGATGTATGAAAAAAGTAAAAAAAAAGAAATTGATAATGAAGAATTGTATCAATTGAGAGAAGGTTTAGAAAAAAAATTAAAAGAATTAAGATATGAATATGGAAAAATTTCACATAGAAGGAAATTTGATACTTTAGTTACTAAGAATTATAAAGAAAAATTAGAAAAAGAAATTGAACAAGTTGAAAAAGATTTAGAGTTATTAAAAATGGATAAAGTCGTTGTTGATATGACAAAATAAAATAACTATGATAAATTATTTAAATTTTTTTAAACAATTTGATTTATTTATTATTAAATAAATCATCAGGAATTTTTTTTAAAAAATTAAAAAAATAATTTTACAAATAATTATTTCTCAAATATAATTTATATAATAAATTCTCTTATTTTTATTATATAAAAAAATATTTCTGCTACATATATTCATTAATATTTTTCTTCCCAACAAAATTATCCATATTCCAATAACCATTAGCTATTTCATTACCATCTTTATCTACTAATTTCCCCATACCATGTTTTTTTCCATTTAAAAAATATCCATTATATTTATCTCCTTTTTCAGTAATTAAAGTTCCTTTACCATTAATTAATCCATTTTTAAAATTACCAGAATAAACATCTCCATTATTCATAGTAAATTTTCCTTTACCGCAAATAATATTATCTTTAAAGTCTCCTTCATAAACATTACCATTTTTAAAAGTGAATTTTCCTTTTCCATTTGCTTTCCCATTAGTCCAATTTCCTTCATAAGAATCTCCATTAGAAAAAATATAATGTCCTTCACCATTTCTAATATTATTAACATAAGAACCAATATATCTATCACCATTTGAATGATATCTAACTCCTTTTCCATTTATTTTTCCTTCTTTCCAATCTCCAATAAAAATTTCTCCATCTAATTGAATTAATTTACCATATCCATTATGTTTATTATTCTTAAATATTCCTTCATAACGAGTTCCATTTTTATATATTATTATTCCATAACCTTCTTTTTTTCCTTTTAAAAATTCTCCTTCGTAATAATCTCCATTATTTGAATATAATATTCCATTTAATGGTTCTTCATTTTGAGAATCTAAATTTCCTATAAAAAAATCATTATTCGGATATAATTTTAATTTTATTGTTTGTTGCTCATTTTTTAATTTTGGATTTGATAATGCTTTTTCTAAATAATTTGAAAATTTTTTATATTTTTGACTCTCTTCTATTCTCTTTATTGATGATTGACTTCCATCACTTCCTAATAATTTTAATAATTCATTTTTTAATTTAAATGATATTTCATTTTTTGAAAAGTTTTTCATTATTATTGTTGAATTATCTAATGTATTATTAATTGAATTATCAAAATTTTGTATTATTAAATTATTTGTTTTTGGAATTTTCTCTGAATTATTAATATTACTATTACTATTTGTTTTACTAAAATTATTTGTTGGAGTACTTAAATTTGAAACTGATTGAGTATTATTTCCTTTTTGATAACTATATAAATTAAATTCACGAGAACTTTTTTGTAATTTTCCTGTTGCTATTGTATTCAAAGAAAATTTATTTTCATTAAAATCTGAATTTTTTCTTCTTTGAGAATCTGTAATTGAAATTTTATTTTGTTTTCCATAATCTTCATTTTCTGCATATGATTTACTTATTATATTTTTTTCTTCAGTGTTATTTTTCTTCATATCTATTGGTATTTCTTGAATTATATTTTTTTTCTCATTTGATGATGTTATTATAATTTCATAATTTTTTTCATTTGAATTATTTGTTTCTTTATAATTTCCTTCTAATATTTTTTCTCTTTTTTTTAATTCTTCTTCATTATTCCCATGACTTCTATTATTATTTTCTTCTGTTTCTTTTCTTGAATCTTCAGTTTTACTCATATTAAATCTACTTTGTCCACTTTTATTTGAAATTACTGTTTTATGATAAGGTTGACTACTTATTTTATTATATGTTTCTAATAATACATTATTTTCTTTATTATTATTATTTTTTCCTTTTTCGTTTTCTTCTTCTTTTCTAGGAGTTATATTCTTATTCATATTATTTATTATATTATTATTTATTATATTATTATTTATTGATTTCTTTTCTAAAGATGTATTTACTTTATTTACTAATGCAATTTTATTTTTTGAATTATAAGTATTTGTTGCATATTTCACCACATTTGGTTCTATATTTATATTTTTTGAGATTTTTTTCAATTGTTCGATTCTATATGCGTTTTTAATTGCATTTGTATTATTAAAATTATTTTTATTGTTTATTGAAGTAGGAATTAAATTAGCAATTGAAGAAGTTAAAAATTCATCATCAATTTTAGATATTTTATCTAAAGTATCTTCAACATTGAAAAATTCTTTTTCACCTTTAGATAATTTTCTTTCTAATAAATTTTTTCCTAAAATTGTAGTCCATTCATCTTTAAAACTAATATTCATAACTGATTTATCTTCATTTAAAGGAATAGTTTCTATACTCTCATTCAAATCATTATTATCATCAACATTATCTTCGACATTTATTTTTTTCATATTTAATTTACCAATGATATTTTCTTTTTGAGAAAAAAAATCAGAAGAATATTTATTTGAAGTTGAACTTCTAAATTTTTCTTTATTTATATTATTGTTATTATTTTTATTTTCTTCTTGAATATTATTATTATGTTTTAATGAAGGAGATCTATTTCTTTTTATATCAGGTTTAACATAAATTATTTGTTTTTGAGGAATTATTTTTTGTTCTTCTATGTTAAATACATTTTTAACAATATCTTCTAATTTTAAATTATTTATACATGATTCAATACTCAAAACGGATTGTTGTTTATCTATTGGACATGAATTATTATTTTCTTCTCCTTTATTGGATAATATACAATGCTTACAAAATGTATGTCCACATTTTGCGATCAGAGGACGATGGGAATTTAAATCAAAATAATTTTTACATATATCACATTTTAAAAAGTCCTCAATTGGTTTAGACATTAAATTTAAAAATATTTTTTAATTTAATAATTATTTATTTTATAACATTTAATTTTTTGATTTAGAATAATATAGTTAATTTTGTATCTCTACAAATTGTAGTTTAAATATTCAAAGAAAAAAGTAAATAAGTAAACCAAGAGAAAACATTAAATAAATAAAAAAATATAAAATTAAAAATACATTCCTGAAAAATAATGGGTATTAAGATAATTAGAATGTAATAAATTTAATATTATTTTTTTTATTAAAAATAATTTAGAAATTTTATATCACAATAAAAAAACTAAAAGTTACAATTAAAAATTAAATAAATGTCTACAAAACAAACAATAACAACATCAACTTCTACAAAAACAATAAATCGTTATTTACCAAACTATTCAATCCCTCCTCCAAACTATTATCCAACGTATCCAAAAACAGAAACATATGGTTTAAATCCATTGACATTAAAATCAATAACAAATGTGGATGTTGATGACTTACAACAAATATTTGGAAAAGGAATAGGTGAGCAAAAATGTATAATTCGTAGTCAAAGTTTAACTCGTCGTCATTTATTAGAAAATGATCATGAATTAAGAGAGGTTCAAGCAGCCATAAATCAAGCGAAAAGAAATCAAATTCTTTGTCGTCAAATTGAACAAAATCAATTTTTAAAAATGCAAAATTTAATAAAAGAAAGTGAAGAAGAAGAAGCAGCTTTAAAACAAGTTGAAATAGATAAAAAAAGGAAAAAAGAAGAAGAAGATCGTAAACAAGCTTTATGGTTAGAAACAAGAAGAGCAAATTTAGAACAAATGAAAGAAAAAGAACGTTTAAAATTAGAATCAGAGAAAGAATATGAAAGAGATCGTTTAGCTGCTGAGGAAGCGTTAAGACAAGCTTATCTTGAAGATCAAGCAGCAAGAGAAGACTTTGAAAGAAAAAAAGCAATAAATAAATCTTATATGGAAGCAACTATGGCTGATAGAGAAGCAAGAAAAAAAAGACAAGAAGAAGATGATAGAATTGAAGATGAAAATTTAAGAAGATATCTTGCAAGTAAAGCACAAAGGGATGCAGATGTTCAAGCAAAGAAAGATGCTCTTCAAGCTGAACGTGATAGAATTTTTGAGAAATTAAGTAAAGAAAAAGCAAGACAAGAAGCTGAAAATGATTATTGGGAAAATGTTAGAAATGAATTAACTATTGAAAGAGAAGAAAGAAAAAGAAAAATACAAGATTTAGAAGAAAAAGCTAGAAGACAAAAATTAAAAGAAGATGTTCTTGCTAGTGCCATTGCTCAAATGAAAGAAAAAGAAAAAAGAAAAGAAGAAGAAGCTAAATTAGAAGAAGAATTTAAAAGAGATCTTGCTTTGAAATATGAAGAAGAAGCTAAACAAGAAAAATTAATGAATGAAAAAAGAAAACAAAAAGAAATTGAGTTTAATATGGAAGTTGAGAGGTTATGGAAAATTAGATTACAACAATATCATGCTCAAAAAGAACAAGAATTAAAAGACTTAGAAGATCAAAAGAGACAAGAAGAAGCAAGAAGATATTTAATTGAGCAAGAAAAAGCTCGTTTAATTAAAGAAAATGAAGATGTTTTAAAAAAATATAATACAGATGCATATACTAAATTAGTTTCTTCACTTAGACCTTATGAAATTCCTCAAAAAACAAAAGAAGAAATGTTTCGTCCAGCAAAACATGATGTTATTTATAATAACATATTTGGTAATGTAAATCCAAATCCTCCATCAGTTTACCCAAAATATCAACACATTAAAAATTATGTATATGATATAAATATTCAAGATGTAAATAAAAATTTAAATAGATGTAATCACAGAATGTATAATGCATATCTGAATAATAATTATGATGCTTATCCTTCAGAAGCAGAATATAGAGAACAAATGGAAAAAAATAAACAAAAATATATTGAATATGCAGGTGGTCCTCCAGTAAGAGAAAATTCATGTTATATTAAAACTGCTCCAAGAATGAGTGAAATTCAAAAAAGTGGAAGTCAAATCTTTACTAATAAATTAAATGTTAATCTTCCTAATAATAATCTAACAACCAGTGTTAATAATAATAATATATTAACTACTCAAAATATCATTAATAATAATGAATTTATTCCTACATATAGCAATAATAATACTAGAATTTTATCTAATAGTGCAAGTGCTCAATTTGATAGAAGTTTTGGTAGTATTCCAAGTGGAACTATTAGTGCTGCTAGTACTATTAATTCAAGATATCAAGAACAACAAAAAATTCCTGAGATGGCTTAAATATATTTTTTTATGATTAATGATATTATTATAATTTTTATTATAGAGAAACAACAAATAAAATAAATTTCAATTAAAAAATAAATCATTAAAATTTTATAAAAAAATGGCTGCGAAAATAATGCAAAGTAAAACATATTATACTCCATTTCCCAGGGAAAAATCAAATAATGAAGTTTTGAAAAATTCATACTCTAGGAAATTATCAAAAAATTCAACATTAATAAATATTCCTCCTTCAGTAACAGTATCATATATGAAAAAAAATCCATTTTATTTTGATTTAAAAAAAAAAGAAAAAAATAAAAGACCAGAATCCTCTTATAGAAAAACAGGATATACTATATATGAAAATAAAAAATTACAAAATTTATTGAAATCTGATAAAAGATTTTTGGCTCCAGAATATAAAAATAATAAATTATCTTC
Organism: Isotricha intestinalis; assembly: GCA_023807065.1. Taxonomy (NCBI): domain Eukaryota; phylum Ciliophora; class Litostomatea; order Vestibuliferida; family Isotrichidae; genus Isotricha; species Isotricha intestinalis. Next base: position 6,407 of record JAJJLU010000364.1, read on the forward strand.
AGGATGTGAAAAAATTAAAATTAAACAGAATTTAAATAATAAATTAACTCAAGAAGAAATTAGAAAAATATTAAATAAAATATCAATTCCTCCAAAAAATAGAGGAAAAGTACCTAAATATATTTATGAATTTAGAGTTAGAGAATTTATAGAAAGAGAATATGAAAGATTAGTTGAAGAAGAAAAAGGTTATCCAAAAGGAACTTTTAAAGTTTGGGAAAATGATAGATTACTTATTTTAGAAAATTTATATATTATTAAAGAAGAATTAATCAATGAATTAAGATTATTCCCTGTTGATTATTATTTAAGAGCTATTGGAATTAGAAATAAAAGAGCAGAAATTGAAAAAAGACTTGATGATATTGATTTTGCTATTAAAATTTTTGAACTTAATGATGTTTACTTAAAAATTTAAAATTTGTTTTTTTTATTTAATGAAAAATAAAGTATTTGAAATTTAATTTTTTATATAAAAGATAAAGATAAAATTTTTGTTTTCAAAATTAGAAATTAGGAATAATAGTGTTCTTGCTGATAACTAGGATAAACATATGTAAAAATAATGTAATATTTGGTAAAATCATTATTGATTCTACTAAGTTAATCCCTTAGTCAACATCTGCTCCTCCTTCTTTATCACCTTTTCTCATATAAAAAGTGTGAGATACAAAGAGATTTTCATAATCATTTAAATACTTTGCCTATTGTTGTGTCTAAAGTTATTAATAATTCCTTTTATTCTCCTTCTTATAATTTTAAGCGTTCATTAATGCTATTATTAAATTATATTTTCCATCAAATATTATTGCTTTACACCAATCTTCATATACTTTTAATATTCATTAGTCATTTTTTTTTCCTTAAGTGAATCATCATTTTTAAAATACATTTTCTAATTTTTATTAATTTGAAATTTATATTTCATTTATATTTTATTATAAAAAAAATTAAAACAGAATTTTCATAAATAAATTTAAGTTTTTTTTAAAATTATCCAGTTCTTAAAATTAAATGAATACCAGATTCAGTAGAAACAGGTTCACTTAACTCTCCAATTTTTAATTTAAAAGCTACTTCTTCAAACTCAGGAACCATATCTCCATGTCCAAATTCTCCTAAATCGCCTCCATTTTGACATGATGAACATTCAGAAAAATTATAAGCCATATTAGCAAAATTTTCTTTAACTCCATTTTTCACTAATTCTTCTCTAATTTTAACAATATTTTTCATTGCCTCTTCAGGAGAGCGAGTAATTACTTTATTTCTTACCCTATCTTTTGGATTTCTACTTTTATTATGTTTTTGTAAAATATGAGAACATCTAACAGTTGTAGGATTCATATAATAAATTAATTATTAAAAAATTAAACTATATTTAAAATTTAACTAAAAATTAAACATATTAAAGAATAATTGAAATTACAATTAATTTGATGAAAATTTTTTAAATGAATAAATATTTAAATAAATTTAATAAAAATAACCAAAATTTTTTATTTCATTATAAAGCAAATAATTATTGTGATAAATTGTATATATTACATTAAAACAATATAAAGTGAAAAATATTTGATTTGGGACTCTTTGGTATTTTAAAACATAAACAAGTTCATTTATATTAAATAAATAAATATTTGATTATTATTTAATTTTTGTCTTTTATTTTTTCTTATTTATTGCCCATTTATTACCGTAAAAGAGACATCTATCCGGATAGCTATTTTTAATTTCAAACAAATAAATAATAATAATTGAAATTTAGAATATAATATCTAAATTGATTTTATTTGAAATATTAAACTTTAGATATGTGTTTAATACTTATATTCAATTTAAAATATATATAATAGTATAAAATGAAATAATTTATTATTTTATTAAATAAAAAAAATTAAAAATTTATCTATTTAGCTATTTAGCTAATAAAATTAAATTATTTATATAAATCATTATTTAATAGAAAATTTTTGAAACCTTTTTTTATTTTAAATCCTTGGTAACTATTTCCAAAAAAAATTTAAATTGAGCCTAACTTTGAAATTCGGATAGATGGAAGACTGTTTTTTACGGAATATAAATAAAGAATTTACTAATTTTATTAATTTGCATTTCTTCATAAAGAAGAATTAAAATCTATAGAATTTTTTATTGTTTAGTGATAATCAATGAATATGTTAGTGAAAAATAATAAATGAAAATCAATTTTTTTTATATATGGAAATCATGTATTTGAAATTAATTAATTTAGTATTATTTATTATTTTTTTTAATATAATAAATATATTATGGATGAAATTTCAACTGGAAAAAAAAATGAAAGTAATGAAGGACCAATTTCAAATGTTAATTTTAATTCATTAATAAATAAAATTAATGAAATAACTAGTAAAGGAAGGAATGTTGATATGAAAAATAAAGAACAATTTTTAATTATTTTAAAATCAACTTCAAAGACTCTTCAAGAAAATAAAAATATATTTGAAAGTTTAAAATCAGAAGAAAATATGATAAAATTATTTGATGAATTAGAGAACACAATTGAAGATGTAGAATCTAAATTAAATAAATTAGCATTAATTAAATTTTGTAAATCAAAAGCAGAAAAATATTTAAAGAATGTATCAGAAAAATTAGAAAATATAAATATGATATTATTATCATATTTAGCATCAAGGAAAAATAAACATGTAGAAACAAAGATAATTGAAAAAGAAAATAAAGATATTAATTTAGATAAAGAAGAATTATTAGAAAAAATAAATGAATTAAATTCGAAAATTAATTCAATGGAATTAAATATAGAAAAACAAAATGAAGAAAACTTAAAATTAAGAGCACAAAAACCAAAAAAACAAATACAAATAGATCAAAATATTTATGAAGCTTTAAAAAATATTCATGGTTTAACAGGTAGAATAAACTATAAAAATGCATTTGAAAAATTTGAAGAAGCAGTAAATGAAGATGATAATAATACAGAAGCTAAATTATTATTAGCAGAAATGTATGAAAAAGGATTATATAAAGATAAATCATATCCAAAAGCTTTAGAATTATATATTGAAGCTTCAAATCAAGGAAATTCAAGAGCTACATATATGATAGGTAATTATGCAGAAAATAAATTATATGATGATAAAGAACAATTTGGTGAATATGATGAAACTGCAATTCAAAATTATTCAAAAGCTTCTGAAGAAGGAAATTCAGATGCTTATGCTAAATTAGGTTTAATATATGAAAAAGGATTATTAAATCAAAACATAGATTTACAAAAAGCAGAAGAATATTATCAAAAAAGTGTTGATATAGATGAAAACCCAAGTGGATTAAATGGCTTAGGAAATTTATACTATAATAGTAATCCTTCAATTGCAGTTGATTATTTTAAAAAAGCTGCTTTAAATGGTAACTTAGATGCTTTAAATAATTTAGGAATTTGTTATGAATATGGAAAAGGAGTTGAAAAAAATTATTACAAAGCTTTAGAATATTATAAAAAATCTTCTGATAAAAATCATCTTCCTTCAATGATTAATCAAGCTATTTTATTAATTAAAATAAATATAATAAATAATAAAACTGATGATTTGACAAAAGCATATCATTTACTAAATTCATATTTAATTTATGATAAAATGAATCCTGAAGTTTATTATTATCTTGGTTTTTTATATGAAAATGGATTTGATCTATTAAGAGATGGGAATATCATTCAAAATCCTTATATGGCTTTTTTGAATTATAAAAAAGCTTCAGATTTAGGAAATATAAAGGCTAAAACTAAAATTGGAGTTGCTATATATAATGGAATTAATGGAATTATTCCAAAAGATGAAGAAACTGGGATTTCATTTATAAAAGAAGCATCAAATAATAATGATCAAGAAGCAACTGATTATTTAAATTCATTAAAAGAAATGGGGAAAATGAATTATTAATAATATAATATTTTTTTTAAAAATAAAAATAGATTTAATATAAAAAACAAAAAATTGATTTCTTCAAATATATAAAATTATAACAACATATTTTTTTTAAATTATGAATTTATATCATTTCATTGTTAGGTAAATATAAACATAATTAAATATAAAATTCCATTCTCTTATATACACTTAATAATTTTTCAAAAAATTAATGATTAAATTTTTATTAAATTTGAATAAATTGATAAAAATGAAACAAAATAATGTTTTTATTCTATTAATTTTTATTTCTAAATTTCTTTTCAATAATAGTGAAATAACTGAAAAGGAAATAGATACAATTTGTGAAATAGGAAAATATCATTCATATAAAAGAATAAAGGATTATTCAACTCTTCAAGAATACTATAAACATAAATTTAAAGATAAATCATCAAATGACCAATTTATAATGTCTTTTTTGATGAATGGTAACTTAACTAAAAATCTGGATAAATATATTAAAAAAATAATTGTTACAATAATTACACTGGGGTTAGCTTTCTTAACTTTAATTTCTTATTTAATTTTAATAATTTTATGGAGAAACAATAAATGTCTCTTTATCAATTTGAATAAAAGTGAAAGAAAAAAAAGACAAATTTATTGTAAATATTGTGGTTATTTAACTTCTATCATTTTAATAATAGTGTCAATAATTCTTTGTTCAGTAGTATTATTATTAAATAGTCAACTTAAAAAAAATATTAATGCATCATTATGCTCATTATATCATTTTACAAAACATGCAATAAATGGTCTTTCTGAAAGTGAAGTTGTAAAAGATGAATACCCATTATTTCCAGGTTTTTCCAAAATAGATAAAATATTATTATCTACTTCAACTTCAACAAATATTAATGAATTTCTAAATTCCAATACATTCCCAAAATACAATAATTTAATAAATAAAGATGAAAATATTATTAATGTAATTCAAGGTTATTCCACTAATTATGGGACCACAAATACTATTCCTAGTCCAAATCCAAATATTTTGAATACTGTTAGATTATTATTAAATTATCAAAAATTATATGGGCCATATACATCACAATATACTATATTAGGTGAATTTTATGAAAATTATACAAATACCATTCATCTTGCAATTGATTCTTTAAAAAAACTTAAAAGTGATTTTAATGATCTTATGTCTTATCAAAATAATATTAATGATGCAATAACTAATATAGATGAAGAATTAGGTGGATTTCAAAATTTATACTTAATTGTGGAAAATATTATTATTAAAAATTACAATAAATTAAAGAACAAATTCACAAAAATAATTGTAATTTTAATTTATATGTTTTTGATCCTTGTTTTATTTGAAGGATTATTATTAATATTATTTTCAACATGTTTTATATGTGATAAAAATCCAACTTCATGTATGTATAATGTTAGAATTATATATTTTGTTGTTTGGAATTTTATGTTTATTTCAATAATAGGAGTATTTTCATTAAGTTCATTTTTCTCATTTTATTTTAGTGTTAATAATGAAATTACTCCAGTTTCTCATTATATTCTTTCAGAAAAATATATGAGTAATACCGATGATTCTTCAAATATATTTTTAAGCTTAATTCAAAAAAATGCGGCTTTTTCTTCATATTTTCAAGTATGTTTAAATGGAAAAGATTCATCAAATTCAAATATTGCATATTCTTTTGGAATTGATCAAACATTTTTAAGATATATTAATTCATTATATCAAGATTACAGAGATTTTAAAAAATATTATTCAACAATTAATGAAACAATAGAAAGTGTTCAAATTTTATTGTCAAAAAATTCATTGTTTGAAAAATATAAAAATAATATGACATTAACAACGAATTATAATGAGCACAAAGAAAATGATGTAACATATAATTTGGATAAATTTAATGAATATACTGATTCATCCTTATCAAATTCACTTCAAATTAAATGTGTTTCAGCAACAAAAGATCGTTGGGTGACAAACATAGGAGATTGTCCAAATAATTATACTTATTTATCTCCTGAAGAATTCTATTTTGAAGGTGGATATCATTGTTTAATTCTTAATGAATGGGATTATGATAAAGAGAATATTAGATATTATTCAGCTTGTAAAAATTATAATGGTGAAACAATTGAACATTTCACTAATTCTTATTTTTTGGCTTTAAAAGATTTTTACAATAATAATGCTATTTTAGTTAATAATATTATTCAAGCAAATAACCATATTTATGAATTAATAGAGGATATTAAAGAAGATTTAACCAATGAATATAATGCTGATTCTGAATTTTTTGAAAATTATCTTTCTGATTATATTACATATAATGGATTAGTTGAATCTTCTACAATATATGATATGTTTGATTGTTCTCTTTTAAGATATGATTTAATTGATTTTTATGATATATCAAATCATCATTTTAAAAACAATGTCTTAATACAACTTTCTTTTACTGTAATTTCTGGAATTTTACTATATATTTCCCAATATTTTGGAGTTAGATTAATGTATGTTTTTAATAAAGATTTCAAATTTGAAGAAGAAAATGATAGTAATGAAGAAGAAGAAGATGAAATTGATGATGAAGATAAAAATATATATAAAAAAAGAAGTGATAAATTACCTGAATTGACAAATTCTGAAAAACTTGATATAAATTCAGATAATTATTTAACAAGAGAAAAAAATGAAACGAAGAAAAATAAAGTGAATCCAAAAAGTAAAAGATTATCACTTATGAATAATCCAATGCATATTAATTATTTTAAAGATAATAATACTCAAGATAAAAGTTCAGAGAATAATTCTGAAAATTCATCTTCTCAAGAAAATCCAATTTACACTATAAAAAATCCTAATATTAATAGTAATGATAGTGATTCAAATGGAGCTGATAATTTAAAAAATTCATCAAATTTAATTAATAATGGAAATATTAGAGGACTTTATAAAAATAATACTTTGAAAAATCCTTTAGGATTAAATATTAAAAACAATAAAAATAATAATTCTGAATCTAATTCCAACAAAAATAATTCAGAAGAAGAAGAAAAAAAATCAGAAGCTGGATCTGAAGAAGAAGAAAATGTCTCAAATGATAAAAAAGAAGAAGATGATGAAGATAATTAAAAAAAAATATAAATAAAATATATATTTATAAAAAATTAACTAAATTCTTATAAAAAAAATTTATCAAATTTTAAAAAAAATATTTGATGATTTTTTATCATTTTATTTTTTTTCCAAATCATATAAACAATCTTTTATTATTTTTAAATAATATTTGTTTTGGTTTTCTTTAAAAAAGAATCAACTTTAAAATAATAATTACCTTGAAATTCTAATTCAAAAGAATGATTAATTCTTTCTAAAATAGGAATAAATACTTCAACACTCAAATATTTTTTAAACATATTTTCATAAACTTTAATAATATCTTTATGATTAAATTTTTCTAAAACAAAAAAAGGAATACAATAATCCAAAATATTATATTTTAATTGTTTTTTATAACAATTACAAAACTCTATTTTATATTTTGAAGAACTTATTTTATCATTTTTACTATTATTATCATCAATAAAAGAATTTAATTTAGAAATAAAATTATTTGCTTTTTTTTCTTTTTGAGGAATAAAATTAATATATGTTCCATCTTTCCTATTATTAATACTGAAAGAAGAATTTAAAGTTAATTTCCTGAGTTTTTCTGATTTATTTTTTTCAGCATTGTTGTTAATAAATTCAATTTTGCGATGAGCTTTTTTTAACATTTCTCGATTATCTGGACATAACATAGGTCCATTTACTAAAGAACTAGAAAATTCAATTAAAAAGCTTTTTTCAGAAAAATAAAGTGATATCAATTGTAAAATTCGAAATATTAAATCTGTACATCCTCCAATATTACCTAAAACATCTTGAAGTTTAATATAACTTCTATTAATTTCTTTTTTAAATGATTTTACTGAAAATGCAATTTCTAAAAAAGAAGAAGAAAATTCTTCATTAATTTCTTTATCATTAAATTCTGTTATTAATGAATCATATTGATAAAATTGATAATTTTTTTCTCTTTTTGTTACGAATCCATTATCTGATTTATATTCAGAAAATTGAAAAAAATAATTGTATCTTTTATATAAGGTTAAACTGGGTAAAAAAAAATCATGTTTTAAAGAAGTTTTAATTGGTTCATTTATATCATAATGATCAATTGAATAAGATAAATAAATTAAATTTATCATAATATTAGAAATATATTGATTAATTTCTTTTTCTGAATGACATATTATTTCACTTTTTGAATTATTTGTACATTTTTTGAAATGAATATCAATTGTATCATAACCTAAAATTCTATTACCAAATTCCCCAGCAATAGTTAAATTTTGATTATCTGGAATACATAGAAAATTATTGACATTTCCATTATCAAAATTGAATGTATCATTAAGTTGACATATTTGATATTTTATTTCTTTTTCAATATGAATTTCATATTTGCTTCTATTGGGATATTCTAATATATCATGTTGAATTTTAATTATTTGAAAATCGAGATATGTAGGATCTAATTGAATGAATTCTCCTGTAAAATAAGACAATCCAAAAAAAAGATGACAATTAGAAAGATTAATTGTTTGTTTTTCTTTTAATTCTATTAAGTTTGTAACTAAATTAAAACCTTTATGATAAAAAAGTTCAGAAAAGTAAATAATTGAAACTACGATTAAAAGAATTAAAAATAAAAAACTTAAAAATATATCAAATATAGTTGAATATGTTCTTTCCTTTTTATATAAAACATTAAAGTCTAAACCATATAAATTTATAAATTCTAGATAATCTCTGATTTTTTGAAAAAACATTAATTAAAAATAAATATTTAATATAAATATAAATTGATAAATGATAAAATAAAAAAAAATTTTATTTATAATTATAATTTGAAAATTAATTAAAATTATTAAATCTATTTATTATTTATTAACCTTAAATTAAATAATTATTATGAAAAAAATCTATCTTTTATAAAAAAAGATAAATTAGTTATATAAATGTTAAAAAAAATAAATGGTCTCTCCTTAAATAATATTATTTTATAAAGAATAATCAAATTTTTCAAGAATATTAGTATAAAAACATATTTTGCAGTCATCATTTTGATTTATTTTTTTAAATAATTATTCTAATTCAAAATCATATAATTTTTATCTATTTAATTATATTAAAAAAATAAGAATTGTTCAAATAAAGAATAAAAATTTTATCTCAAAAATAAATATTTACTTAGTATAATTATTTCAAAAAAGAATATAAAATTTACAAAATTATACAATATTTATTATAAATATAATATAAATTGGATTTTTAAAATCAAAATAATCTTTTCTTTTTTTTATATTAATTAATTTTTATAATATAAAAATTTTTTAATATGAAGATAAAAGAACTTAAATTATTTATGAAAGAAGAATTAAATATTCAAAAAAGATTTATAATTCTTATGAATAAATTAATTAATAATCAATCAAATGATTCTGAAAATTTACTGTTTATTATAATATTTTCAATACAAAATATATCAATTTATTTCTCTGAAAAAGAAGGTGTTTTTGATATTGATAATAATATTTCTGATAAAATTTTAAATTTAATTGAAAAATTTGCAAGAATTAAATCACTTTTTTTCTCAAATAAAAATTATTATTCTTTATCAATATATATTTTATTTATTTACTATTTATTTTTTTTTTTCTTTTTTATTGGTTCTTTATTAACTTCATCCAGAAGAAAAACTTATGATAATTTTTTAAAAATTTTGAATTTTTTAATCAAACTTAATATTTATTATTTATCAAATATTTCTTTAGATTTTTTTACTCATATGATATGTTTCAATAGAGATTATAATATATATATCAAAGAGATTAAATGTAATCAAAGTAATAATATTGGACCTTTTATCATGTCAATTCTAACACTTTTTTTTTCTCAAATTTTTATGTTTTTTATTCATTTTTTTTATGAAGATCATTTATTTATTTCTGTATCTTCTTTTAGTTGTTCATCAAGTAATATGATTATTTTTCAACATTTAAATGCAATAATATCATCTATTATTTTAGGATGGATTGAAGAAATTCATCGGGGATTTTTTTTTTTAATAAATTTCATTTTATCAGCTATAATTTTTATTTATTATTTAAAAAGATTAATATATTATAATTCAACTATAAATTTTACTCTTGGGTTATCCTATTGTTTAAATTTTTATGCTTCTATTTATTTTACTTTTTTTTATTTTTTTGATATGAGTCAAAAAGGTTTAGTTTTTATATTATCATGTATTTTGGTAGGAATTTTTTTTAAAAAAGTATTATTTTATTTTAATGAACAAATAATAAAAGAAACACCATATCATAAAATAAAAAACAAATATTATGTTTTATATTATATAAAATATTTAATAGATTTAATAAGAATATATAATGAAAACCCAGAAGCAAAATCACTATTAATTGGGATTATGGAAATTCATTCGATTGAATGTCCAAATAATAGTTGTATAACTAAAACAAAAGAAAAAATTTATCTTCCAATTGAAAATGCTTGGTCAGATAGAAGTAAACAATTTATTGATGATAAAATATTTTTAAAATTTTTTATTGTAGTTATTATTGGATATTATGTTAAAATTGAATATTATATCCCTGAATTAATTATAAATTTATCTCATTATTATTTAGAAGTTATCGGAAATGTATGTTTAAGTATTTATCATTATGAAAAAGCAAAAAAAATGAAATTAACTTTAAAAGAAAAATATTTATTAGAAAGATTAAAAATGATAATTTCATATAAATTATATGAAAATTTAAAACAAAAAGATGAACCATGTGAGGATTTAATTGACTTAAATATAACTTTTTATTATAAATATCATGACATTGCAAAACAATTTTCAAAAGAAATTTATAATGATCTTGAATTGAGTATTGAATTTTGGGAATGTTTTTCAACAAAAAAAAATTCTGATTTAATTGATATAAATCATGTTATTACCTTAATTGAAAAAATAAATAATTCTAAAAACACAATAAAAAATTTATGGAATGAAATGTTCCAAATTTATTCAGGAATAAATTCTTATTTTTTATTATATTTAGATTATATAAACGAAATTAATGACGATCAAAGATTGAAAAATGAATTAGAAAACTATAAAAAAAAGAAAGAAAATTCAACTAAAAATATAGTTGAAAATTATTATAATGTATTATTTAAAAAAGATACAGGAATTATTATAGTTAATGGTGATAGAGGAAAAGAAGGTTTAATTGAAAAAGCTAATAAATCTTTTGGAAATATTTTTCATATTAATTATGATAAATTAAAAGGAAAAAACATTACTGAACTTATGCCAAAAATTTTTGCTAATGTACATTATTTTGTTATGAAAAGATATTTTGATATTGGAAAAAAGAAAATTATTGATAAAGGACATTTTAAAGTTTTTGGTTTAGATAAAAATAATTCAATTATTCAATTACAAAAAAATATTAAAATTTTTCCTATGTTAAATGAATATTTATATTATGTTGGTATGTTTAATTTAGAAAAAAATGATGATTTAATTTTAATAAATTCTGATTTTTTTATTCAAGGAATGAGTAAAAAATTATCTGATAGATTGAAAATCACAAATGATAATTTATTTGTTGATAATGAGATTCCATTTTATATGATATGTAAAAATTTTATAAATTTTTATAGAACATTTTTCAAAAACACAAAAAATAAAACAATAAAAAAAACAAAAAATTCTTTATTAGAAAATTCAATTAAACCTTTTGATGAATTCGAAGAAAAAGAATGTTTATTAACGCAATTAAATGACTCAAATTCATTTAATTCAAAAGAAATTAATATATCCACAAATAGTAATATAAATGATAATAATGTAGATTTACAAAAAATAGATGATATAAATGAAAATATGGAAATAGAATATCAAATGAATTTCCATCATTTTTTATCAAAATATTCATATTATACAAAAAATAAAAATAATGAAGAAGTAGAAGATTCAATTAATGATTCATCACAAAATAATGAAGAAATAACAATAAATGAAAATAGTATAATAAATACAGAAAATAATACATTATTAAATCATGAAACAAGTATAATATATTCAGAATATAATGATTCAACTATAAATGATGAAGATAATAATAATTATATTAAAAGAAAAATAAATACTGATATGCATCTTTCTGGTAATTTAATTTTGCAAAAAAAAACAATAAATTCTTCTTTTAAATATTCTGGTGGTAATTTAGATAAATATAATAATTTTCTTAATAATATTCAAGAAACAAATTTAAATCAAAATCCTACTTCAAATATAGTTTATTATGATTACACTAGCACTCCAATAAAAACAAGAAAACCTGAAAATATTCAAATTGAAGGAAAAAAAAAAATTATGTTATATAAAACTTTATTTCAATCTGGGAATTTTAAAGAATTAGAAACCTTATTTGATAGAGATTCATTTGATGGAGGTATTGATTTTAAATTCAATTTTTCTTTTGAAAAATATTTCTATGATAATGAAAAAATCTGTTTTATTATAAGATGTATAGATAATAAAGTAGAAGATGATGCTGATTCTTATAAAAATCCAAGTCAAACAAATTTTTCAATTATTAAATTAAAAAACAATAAAACTTTTTATCTAAAAAAATTATATCAAATAAATAAAATAGAATATGAGATTTTTCGAGATAATATAAAAAATTTTCAAATACAATCACAAACTATTCCAGGTTTTAAAAATTTATTACAAAAACAATTTCATGATCTTAGATTAAGAAGTAGAGTTCATGGTAAAAAAATAAATGATTCAAATCAATTTTTAGATGAAAATTCTTCTCAAACTGGAGCTACATCATATAATTCAAATTTAACAAAATTAAATAGAATAATAGAAGCAAGAATACATTTACTTCAAAATGTTGATAATTTTTATACATTAAAATATTTTAAAATAATTCCTATATTATGGTTAATTTCTGTTATTATTTTTTCAATTACGATTAATGTTTATTCAAATCAAATTGGAAATGAACTTATAAAAACTAGAAATTTTAGTTCTATTTCTTTTAAAATTCAAATTGAAGTTATGAGCATTCTTAATAATGTTTTAGACTTTTTAGCTTTATATAAAAATAAAAAATTAAGTCAACCATTTAATATAACTTATGGAATGAATAATGAAATTGAATATTTTCAATTTGTTAAAACATTAATTCCAAATTTGTATAATAAAGTTTCATCTTATTTAAATTTCATTGAAAAAAATGTTGGAAAATATTTTGATAATGCAAAAAAATTATGGGTTAAAATAAAGAAGAATCATTACATTGAAGTTTCATTACAAGACAGTGAATATTTTCCTTTAATGACTTCTTCTTCAATGTATAATGCATTTTATATATTTCATTTGAATTTAAGAAATCTAACAGAAGATGAAGAACAAAATTTAAATTATTCAATTTATATGGCAATTAATCAAATGAATTTTAATGTTTTACCTATTATTTTCTCTAACATTCCATATTTACTAAATAATATTGTTAAATTCAATAATAATCTATTACATCGGATTAAAATCACAATTTTATGTTTATTTGTAGTAATGGGAATTATTTCAATTTGTTTTTTTTATATTATATTAATTACTCAAGCCTCTTTAACAGTGGGAATTAAAATAGTAAGTAAAATTAATCAAAATAATATTTCTAATATTATAACAGGTATAAATAATTTTAAAAATGTGGTTAAATCTAGATTTAAATTAGAAGAAATTGATGAAAAATCAATTGAAAAAAATACATTGTTAAAGGAAAAAAGTAGGACTAAGATAGAAAATAAGGAAGGTATTATTGATAAAGAAGAAAGTACAAATTCGAATAATTTAGAACAAAATTATTTTATTGAAACTAAAAAATTTCAAAAATTAAAGTACCAAAGTTTTATAATTGTGTTTTTTTTTATAAATATAATAGTAATATTTATTATTTTAACTTTTATTTATTTTACTCTAAAAATCATTATTAATGATAATGCAAATTTAATTAAATCAGAATCATATATTCTTCAAAAATTTTTTTATACGTCTATCATATTATATAGATTAAAATGTAAAATATTAAATTTTACAAGTTTTTCATCAATAAATTTTTCCAATATTATTAACGAATCTTTATCAGAAAATTTATTTCAAACTTTAAAAAAATCAAAAATATTTAATGATATTTATTATAACGGTTACAAATTAAACGCTTGTTACGCATTATTTGATAAATCAAGTGATAATTATTCTGAATGTATTACAAATCCTACGATAATAGAATTGAACAGCACAGATGCAGTCAAACAATTTATTTTAAGAAATATAGACTTATTAGATTATGAAATAGATACTAAAAATGAAATAAAAAATTTCAATTCATTAGAAATTATGAGTGGAGATGATTATATAAGGATTTTACTTATTTTTAAAGAGTTTTATATAAATGTTTATGAAAGATTCGAAAATATCATTGAAAATGTTTTAGTTAATGAAATTAAAGTATCAAAAATTAAATGTTTAATTATAAGTTTTAGTTTGATTATTTCGGCTATTTTACATTTATTATATATCATATTTTATTTAAAAAAATATTATGAAAAAAAGCTTTTAGTCTCAAAAAGCTTTATACAAATTATTCCAACAAATGTAATATTTAATACACCTGATTTAGAAGCTTGGTTGGAAAAAACAGATAAAAATTAAAGATTGCTTATTTAATATAATTTTATATGTAAATAAAATAAATATATACTTTGATAAAAAAAAATATCATAAAATTTAAATTATAAATAAAAAATTTATTTAAATTTTCCCATTTATCAATGGCAAATCTTTTTAATTATTTATTTGGATTCTTATCAATATTATTAGGTTTAAACAAGAAAAAAATATTAAATTTATCAAATTATAAGTATCCATCACCAAAAGACAAAGAATATACATATATTCCAATAATAGCAACAACAGATTTACATGGATATGGATTTCAAAGACATATTCCTTCATCACATAATTTTTCATATGGTGGGGCATCTCTTTTATCATCATACATAGATGCTATAAGAAAAGAATGGGGAAAAGATAATTTTTTATATTTAGATTCAGGAGATAAGTATCAAGGAGGTGCTGAAAGTACTATTTCTAATGCTACTATAATGACTGAAATATTTAATTACCTTAATTTACATGCGAGTGCTATTGGAAATCATGAATTTGATAATGGATTAAATTTTTTTGAAAAACAAATGAATTTATCAAAATCTCCTTTTATAACTACTAATATTAGAAAAGCTTCTAATAATGATTCAAATGCTTTTAACGCAAAAAATTTTTTGCAAAAAAAAATATATGAAATAAATGGAATTAAAATAGGTATATTAGGTTATACTCCTTTATTTACTTATTATGCAGGAAATGATGTATTAGATAAACTAAATTTTTTAAAAATGAAAGACTCAATAATTCAAGAATCTAAAATTTTAAGAGAACAAGATAAAGTAAATTCTGTGGTATTAATAATTCATTATGGAATAGAATGTTACCATGATAGTCAAGAATTAAATATATATAATATATCTCATTCTCATGATTCCATAAATTGTAATATTCAAGAAAATGAATTATATGAATATATAATGGAATACCCAGGAACAATTGATGTAGTTTTTGGAGGACATGTTCATTATCCTGGACATCATTTTTTTAATGGAATTCCTGTTATTCATTCTAAAGATAGAGGTGTTCATTTTCATATTGCTTATTTGCCTTTTAAAAATGGTCAATTAATTAAAGAAAATATACAAGTTGAAGGTCCTATTCCTTTATGTGATAGAATTAGTAATCAAACTAAAACTTGTACTTATAATGATAGAAATGATGAAATGTTTCAATTTACTTTTCATAATAGTTTAATTAGATATAATGAAAAAATTGAAAGAAGTATATTGAATAAATATTATAAGGAATTTTCTAAATATAAAAAATTTGTTTGTTTTAATGAAGATGCAGTAATTGAAAGAACAAAAACAGAAAATATTATAGGTAATTTAGAAACAGATGCAATTAGAAATAAAACAAGCGCTGATTTTGCTTTATTAAATAATGGAGCTTTTAGAGCTGTTTGGTATCCAGGAACATTATATTTAGAAGATATTCTTAATATGAATCCTTTTTTTAGTAAAATAGTTACTATTGAAATGACTGGAGCAGAAATTTATCAAGCTATGAATATTTTACAAACTGGAAAAAAAAGATATTATGCTGTTTCTGGAATGAGACAATTTTTTAAACAAGAAAAAGGAATTTATGTTATTAAAAATATTACTTTAAGTAATGGGAAAGAAATTGAAAAAAATAGAGTTTATGTTATTGCTACTAATGAATTCATTGCTGGAGGTGGAGATGAATTTAAAGATGTTTTAAAATGGTATAAAGTTAAAAATAAAAAATATTATGATAAAATCACTGATACTATTGAAGAATATTTAGTTAGAAAACAAGTTTTAAAAAAAAGTGATTATTATGAAGATGACCCAAAAAAAAGAAGATTGGTTTTTCTTGATGCTTAGTTTTAAATTTTATATTAAATTAAGATAGGAAAAGTAAATTAACAATTATTTTTAAAAGAAAAATTATTTAATAATCTTAAACTATTTATTAAATATTTTTAATATATTTAAAAAATTATTGGGAAAGATTTGAACAATTAATCTTCTAAAAATTCCTTATTTATAATTTAAATTTAATATTTTTTTATAATCAATTTTTCAATTTATTGATGGAAATAATATTAATTATTTTTGTTTCCTAATAAAATGATTGAAAAAAAAATACAAATAATTCCATTCTACAAACAAATAATAAACCCTCCAATAATGTTTTCAGAACTAATTCAAAAAACTCAATTATTATTTCAAAATAAAAAATTAGGAGAACTCTATTCATGGGAAAAAGATGGTTCAGAAGTAAAATATTATTAAAAATAATTATCTAGATATTATCAGATGATAAATTTCAATTATCAAATGAAGAAACTAGAATAATAAAATTACTATTAATGAAAAAAGAACCAAATAATATATATAGAAAAAAACTATGGATGATTTCATCAGGAGCAAAAAAAGAAATGAAAGAACACCCTAATTACTATAATAATATTTTAACAAATTATCCCGAAGAAATGAGTAATATTCATCATGAAATAATATTAAAAGATTTACCAAGAACATTTCCAGATAAAAAGGATGAAGAACTTTATTATAAAAAATTAGAAAATATATTAATTGCTTATTCAAGAAGAAATCCTTTTCTTGGATATTGTCAAGGTTTTAATTTTATAGTTTATTTTATATTAAAAATCATTAAAAAAGAAGAAGAAGCTTTTTGGTTATTTGTTCAAATAATTGAAAAAATATTACCTTTAAATTATTTTTCAAATGTTTTAGGAGTTTTAGTTTATTCAGCTTTAATTGAACAATTACTTTTTCAATTTTTACCAGAATTATTTTCTTTCATTCAAAAAAATGATTATGAAATACATATTACTAATTTATTATATAAATGGTTATTAAGTTTATTTATAGAAAATTTTCCTGAAAAATTATCTTTAATTA
Source organism: Isotricha intestinalis (assembly GCA_023807065.1). NCBI lineage: Eukaryota > Ciliophora > Litostomatea > Vestibuliferida > Isotrichidae > Isotricha > Isotricha intestinalis. The sequence goes on from JAJJLU010000364.1 coordinate 24,137, forward strand.
TATGGGATGCATTATTTTTAAATGGAGATATAATTTTATTTAAAGCTTCCTTAGGAGTTTTAAGAAATTTAAAACCACAAATTATGAAAGTTAATTCAATTAAGGAATTAAATTCTTTATTTGAACAAAAAATACAAGAATTACAAGATCCAACAGTTATGATTTATTTTCTTCTTCTTAGAAAATTTGATTTTGATGTTAAACAATTATATTTAATAAGAAGAGATGTTGAAAATCAACTTCAAAACTCATTTATTGAAAAAATTAAAAGTCATTCACCAAAAAAGACAAATAAAAGAATTAATGATAATGAAATTTATAATTCAGAAGAAATTCAAAATTTTTTAGTTTTACAATATATTGATCCTCTTGAAATTATTGATAATTATTGTGATAATGTTGATAATTATCAAAATAATAATTATCAGAGATTAAGTATAAAATCCAAAAATGAAATTTGGAATGAATTATTGGTGAATAGATATTGTTTTGATAGTGAAGATAATGAAAATATTAGTTGTAAATCAAAAAAAATAATAAATTTAAAATCTATTTTTATAAAAGTAAAAACAAGTAAGTGTTTTTTGTCACTTTTAAATTCTTTTAATAAGTAATTGATATTAATAATATTTTAATATATTATTTGAGTTAATATATTATAATAATAATAGTTATTAGTAATTTAAATAAGTAATTATATATAAATTCAAATTTTTAAATTTTTTTCAAAATGGAAAATTTAAGTATTCAAGTTTATAAATTTTTACAAACAATTCCAAAAGGAAAAGTTGTCACTTATGGACAAATTGCAGAAGAATTAGGAAATAAAAATTTAAGTAGAATTATAGGAAATATATTACATATAAATCCAGATCCAATAAAATATCCTTGTTATAAAGTAGTTAATCATAAAGGAGAATTATCAAAAAATTTTGGTGATGGAGGAATTACTATTCAAAAAGAACGTTTAGAAAAAGATGGTATAATTGTAAATAATTATAAAGTAAACCTTAAAATATACCAATATAAAAAAACATTAAATAATTATACAATCGAAAATTATTTAAAAAAATAAAAATACATTAAACAAAAAAAATAAAATAAATTTAACAACAAATCTAAAAAAAAACAAAATAATTCAATATAATTAAACTTATTATAATTAATAATAAATGGATTCTCCCATTGATTCAATTCCAATGTATGTGAAAGACCCTGTTATAAACAAAGAAACATTATCTAATTATACAAGTTATACATTATTAGGAACAAGAATACCAGAACCATTAGAAAGAAGATATAGAGATTTTGCTTCTTTAAGAGAAAAATTAGTGGAAAGATGGCCTGGAATTTTTATTCCAAATATTCCTCATAAAAAAACAATTGGAGCAAATGACAAAGAAATAATAGATATGAGGATTGAAATGATTAATAGATTTTGCCTAAAATTATCTAAAATTGGTTATTTATTTAATTCTGAAGAAGTTGAATTATTCTTACAAAATTCAAGTGATGTTCCTAAAACTTTAAATTCTCTTGGACAACAAGATTATGATACTTTACTTAAAAAATATTCTGCAACTTTTACTTCTTATGATGATAATTTTGATACTCAAATTGGAAAAACAGAACAAGAAAAATTTTATAATCAATTAAAAGAAAATTATCCTAGATTAAAAAATTTAAGGAATCTTGTTTCAAATATGAAAGAAAAATATAGCATAAATAAAAATTCATATAATTTAATTGAAAATATGTTTTCATTATATGAAAAAGAAGCAATAACAGAATATTCTGGAAATGATAATTCAAAATTAGTATTTTTTAATATGGATAATGTAGAATTGGGAAAAAGATTATCTTCAAATAAAGATCAAACTAAAAATCCTTATGATAGATTATATGACACTTTAACAGAAGATTATTTAGATACTGAAGCAATGAAAGAAGCTTTAGATTCTTTAAAAGGTCTTCAAGAATCTTATGATAAATTAACTAAAAATTTTACTACTGTTAATACTCAATTAACTGAATTACAAGCTGGAAAAAGTAATTTGAAAAGTATATTTAGTTTTAAAAGTAGAGAAGATGATATTAATAATTTAATTGAGGAAAAAGATAAAATTGAAAAAAATCTTTCTTTACTAAATCAAATTATTAAAATTGCTACTTTTAATATGCAAAATGAAATTACTAACTTTAAATTTACTTCTTTAGAACATTATTATGATCAATTAAAACAATTTGAAGAGGATACTTTATTTAATGCTAAATTAGGAGAAGAATTATGGGATATAATTCTTTCAGATAATAATATTAGTAATTGTCATTAAGATGATATTTAAATTTTATTATTTTAAAAATTTAAAAAATAACTTTTAAAAAAATAAAAAGTATTTAATTAAATTTTAAATGTCTGATAAAAGTAGAGATCCTCTATTAAATATTCATCATTTTTGTAAAAAACATTTTTCTGAAATTGGAGGAATTTGTGATCAAATTTTTTGTGATGATGAACAAATGAAATGTATAAAATGTATTTCTGATAATGATGGTTGTATAAGAGGAAAAAAACATGGTTTTGTAACTATTAAAGAATATTTCGATAAATTTTTTAATGATTATAATAATTATAAATTAGATTTTAATTACTCGAAATATATTAATTTAGGTGAATCTTATTGTAGAAGTTCTGAACATTTAATTTCTACTTTTTGTTCTAAAAGAGATAATATTAAAAAAAGTTTTCAAGATACTTTTGAAGATATGGTAAATTTCATTCAACAATTGAAAGAAGATTTTAATGAATATTATGATAAATTTATGAATGAGAAATTTATTTTGTTAAAACAATCTATATTAAATTTAAAAAAGATATTAAATTATGAAGCTTTAGATGGATTTAATTCGGAGATTTTAAAAATGAAAATGTCAAAAATGCCTTTGGAAAATTTAAATTTAACTTTACAAAAAATGAAAGAAACTTTAGATAATTTAAGTTATAGTAGATATATTGATGATACGAAATTAATAGAAGAATTAATAAAGCTTAATGATGGAGAAATAATATCATATATTCAAAATGATATTGATATAATTAAAGAAAATATATTTAAATCTTTTAATTTATATAAAAATCAAGTTGAAAATAATTTATTTAAACTGGAATATAATATTATAACTCCATTAGAAGATTTAATAAAAATTTATGATAGTACAATTGATTATTCTTCAAATTCTAATTTCTTAGAGAAACATTTTACTTTATTTACAGATATAATTAGCAATAATACTTATCTTGCTTATCCTTCATCTAAAAATAATATTAGAATAGAAGATTTCACTAGTTTTATTGAGAATGAAAATGAAATAATGATGAAATCTTCTAATCAAAATTTATATTTAGATACTAATGTAAATTCAAGAGATAATTTATTATGTTTAAAATTAGAGGGTCATATTGCGAAAATTTTAGATATAAAATATTATTTAGATAGAAATAATAACCAATTTTTAATTTCATCAAGTGAAGATCATACTATTAAAATTTGGAATATTACTGATTTATCTTCTTATATAAAAAATAAAAAAAATCATTATGAAAATAAAAAAAATTTAAATTTAGTAGGTCATTCTACAATTATAAGAAACTTTCAAATATTTTATCATCAAAATACAGATTCTGATGTTATAATTTCAATCTCAAAAAATGAAAAAATAAAAGTTTGGGGTTTTGAAACTGGGAAAGTTATAAAAGAAATATATGATAGAAATAGTCAATTAAAAGGAACATATGAAGATAATTTTTTTTGTGTAAGATTAGAAGACATAAATTATTTAATCACAATAAATAATTCGAATTATAATATTAAAATATGGGATTTTGATAAAGGAATTGTATTAAATATAATTCCATATAAACATAATTCAAATATCATTCAAATACTTTATTATCAATCTCAAAATAAATTTATATTTATAGATGATATTTCTACTTGTTCAGCTTTAACAATAACAAAAGAAGATCCTCTTCTTTTATTAGATATGGGATTATCAAGACATAATTCTACAAGAGTTGGAGCGTATTTTTGGGATGAAAATATTATGTTAATATATCATAAAAATGGAGTTATTCATGAATATAATTTTTCTTTAACCAAATTTATTGGTAAATTAAGGGTTTCTACTTATCCTATTTCTTATTTAGAACAATATTATGATAATAAAAATAGTAAATATTTGCTTATTTGTCATTCTGAAGATCAACATATTAGAATTTATGGTTGATTTTATTTAATTTTTAATGAAAATTTTGATAAAAACAATAAATAAAAATAATAAATTTAATCAAAAAAAAAAGTAATAATATAAAATCATTATTCACTCATTATATTTTTACAAATCATTTTATCACTTTCAAGAATTTTATCAATAATTTCAATTTTTTCTCTTTCTTTTTTAGCTCTATTTTTTAATTTTTCTTCCATACTTAAATGAACTTTATGTCTTTCAATGATATTTTTAAAATTAACAGCATCAACAAATTTTAAATGACTAATCATATTATCTAATCTTTTATTAAAACCTTGATTATTTAAAACTTCTTCTCCAGCTTTTCCAAAAAAAGTATCAGGTCTTAAATCTTTTTCATTATCAGTCATAATATATTTCCAATGATAAACTTTATATTTATCCCCCATATTATTTTTAATAGTGTTAAATCTAACTTTATCAGTTTTTATTTGTCTTCCAACTTTTCCATTTTTATAACCTAAAAGTCTGAGATTTTTAATTAAAGTACTATTATAACTTTTTGAATGATTTCTATCATATTTTCTTCTTTTTAAAGGTTTAATCTTTAAATCTTTCTCTGATTGATTAGGTGAATTAATTGATTGAATTGAATTAAATGAATTAAGTGAATTTATTATACTATTAGTTGGAGAGTGAAATTGACTAGTGAAAAAAGATGTTTCTTTTTTTGTATCATCTGAAGAAAAAGATAATATATTATTTGAATTTTCTCTTTTTTTTAATTTTTCTATCAAAGCTGTTTTAGGAAAAACTGGTTTTTCTGTCTTTGAAACATAATTTAGATTAGCTCTTGATTTAGGTTTTAAAAAAAAATTTAATTTTATATTTTTCAAATGACCTTTTCTATTCTCTAATGATTTTAGTTTTTTCTCATCTTTTGATTTTAATTTTTTCTTTAAATCACAAATTGAGGCTAATGCCTCCCCTATATATAATTTTCTTCCATTGATTGAATTATTTATATTTTGATATTTTATGTTTCCTATTTCAGGAAAAATTGATTTTTCTATTGTTTCTTGATCTATTTCTGTTGCTTTTTCCATTTTCTATTTATATTTATTTATATTATTTTGAATTTAATTAAATATATAAATAAAATTGGAGAATAAATAATAAATAAGTTAATATAACTTTTAAATATATGTATAATTTGAGTGAAAAGATAAAATGCGTTAATATATTATTTCTCTTTTTTTAATAAAATTAATTATCAATATTAATTCTAAAGGATTTAAGTTTCAAATATAATCAAAAATTTTTTTTTACTTTTTCATTTTATTATTTTATACGTATCAAACATACTTTTTTAGAGATCAATTTTAATTAAAATTATTCATATATAAGTTAAAAAACAAATTATAAAATTTAATGAATTACTCTCATTCAATTTGTCATCATGAGCATTTTATTTCAATGCCTCCTAAAAATATATTCATTTGCTCTAACAAATCTGAAATGAACTTGAAAAAGGACTTTTTGGATTTAAATTATTTTTCAACACTTCAAAATTTAATGTCGAATATAATTGATTTTTCAGTTCTTTGTCAAAAAAAAGATTATTTAAAATTAAGAAAAAAAACTATTTTAATGTTAAAAGACATTTCAATAAATTACTGTTTATCAGATAAATCTTATCATTTAGCAATTTCCTTACTTGATAAAATTTACTTGAAAATAAAAGCTTTAAATGAAATAAATATAATTGCAATTTTTTGTTTAATTCTTTCTGCAAAATTTATAGAAAATGATCCTTTGAAATCTTCATTATTAGAAAAAAATTATTGTAATAAAATATCTTCAAATTATAAAAGCGATGAAATATACATTTTGAAATTATTGGATTATAATTTAAATTTTACAACCGCTTATGATATTTTAAAGTTAATTTTAACTCAACAAAATATTTTGTTTGATGGAGAAGAAAAAAATTATAAATTTTCAATTTATCATATGGCTATTGTTTATTTAAATAAATTAGTTGAAAATGATATAATTCTTTCTTTAAATCCAATTGAAATTTCTTTTGGAATTATTCAATTAATAAGAAAAAGATTAAAATTAATCCCTGAGAAAAAAGAAATTTATAGTTTTTTTTTCAAAGACACCAATAAGAATTTTTCAAAAGTTTATGTCATATTTTATCAACTATTTTGTAAGAAAAATAAAGGAAATGAAAATAAAAAAAAAGATTATGAACTTGAAAATAATTATCAACAAATATTAAAACAAAAATCGGAGGAAATTATTTTAATTGTCTAAATATCCCTATATTTTTTTTATTAGGTAAGTAATTATACATATAAATATAAAAAATTTTATAAAAATTCTATGTTATGAAAAGATTTAAAATTATAAAATATAGGTATAATTAAATTGATTAATCCTTTTTTCGGAATTCGAACAAAATATATAAATAAAAAAATATTATTATTAGTGTTAACTGGACTTTTTAAATATTAATTTTTAAGATATTCCAAAAAACTTAACTATTTCATTCAATCCTTAAATAATATATTTTATTAGTTTTAATAAATTACATTTTTTATTTATTAAGATTTTAATTGAAAATGAATAATGAAATTTAATATCAATTATATTTATTAAAAAAAAGTTCTCTCTAAATTACTACTGAAAAATAAAAAAACTTACATTTAGATTTTAAAATAAAACCTTAAATTAATGGAAATGTAAGTTATACTTAAAAAGAAATGATAAAACAAAAAACAGAAATACAAAAATAAGAATAATAAAACAAAAAATAGATATGATATTAGTTTTGTAATAAAATTTAATCAATTTTTAAAAATAAAATAAGGAAAACTCAATGTCAAAAATTTTTCTTTTTCAGTTTCATTTTTCAAAATCTCCAATAAATATGTAATTTATAAATGAAAAAATCAAATAAAACAAAAAATATAATATGAAAACAATAAAATAAAAAAAAATAAATTCTAAAGCTAGAATATTGATTTTTAAAAATTAGAAAACAAACTTAATAAGAAAATTATATAATACAAACTTTTACAAAAAACAAAATAATAAGATTAATTATTTAATTAATATTTGCTTTATATTGGATAATTAGTGAAATAATTATATGAATATACTATAATACTTTTTATTATTTATTTTTACTATTCTTTATTTCAAAAAAATAAAAAATATAAATGTATAAACAATAATAACAATTTTAATAATATTTTTATATATAAAATAAAAAAAAATCTATAATATTTAAATCAAAAATAAATAATTTATACAATAGAAGCAAAATATCATCTTTTAAATTCAGCCATATCAAATAATATATCATAGAAAAAAATATTACAATGAATCAGTAAATCAATTTTAAAAAATGAAAAAATAGAAAGACATATACATTTATTTAAAATATTTTTCATGTCATTCTTCAAATTCCCTATTTTAAGCACATAAATATACATTAAAATCATTTTAAACATAAATTGAAAATCCTTGGAAAGAATGGCAATAACAAAATCAAAGATTATATGATTGTATTTAATATATGTAAATTTATCATGTGGAAGAAAAGAAAAAGACGGAAAAGCACATTCATTTGTAAATTATGAATATAAACAATATTCTTTATTTATTATAACTCAACTATTGCTCATGATGATGAAACTTTTATTTATTGTTATTCTTGGATAATGAAGATAACAGATAATAAATTACCTGTTCATTTATCTAATTTTAGTATTGACATTATCCTTCAGAAAAGACTAAATAGCCTATGATGAAATGATTTTTGATGTTAAAATAAATTTCACTTTTAGTTAAATTAGTGAAGAAACAAAAATTATAATTCTTTTATTTTCTTCTTGAAACTTTGGTAGGAAAATTTAGGAAATTCATATTATTTAAATTTTATGGTTCAATTTTATTTTCTTTGGAGTCTTAAAAAAGGAATTTTTGATAATATAAATAAAATGTTAAAAAATATTTATAAAATTTAATAAATATATTATAAGATTATAGATGTTATTTTTTCAATTTATGTTTTATTATATATAAAAATATATTTTATTTAATGTAAACAATAAATAATGGAAGATTGTGGAACAAATACTAGTGTATATAAAAAAAACAAAGATAATCAAGATAATTCTGGTTATCAAAAATTACCTTTAATAACTCCTTTTCAAAGTCAAAGTGATAAAAAAGAATATTTAATAAATAAATATCATAATAATTTATATAATTCTTTAGATACTTCACCGAGAAAATTATTAAAAACTGAAAAGAAACTTATTAATATTCATAATCTAAATAATACTAAGATTTTGAATAATGATTTATATAATGATAAAGTTTTAAATACTCAAATAAATGTTGTTAATCCAAATAAATTTCATTATTGCGTTTTAAAAAAATTAGAGAAAAATTTAGTATTAGAAAAGGAAAAAAATGATGATGAAAAAAAAGAAATAAGAAATGAAAATGTTATTCATAATTCTATTCAAGAACAATTTGAAGATTATACATTTGATAAATTATATAGAAAAAGAAATATAAATAAGAATATTAAAAATATTGTAAAAAATGAATTAAGAAATGCAAAAAAAAAGTTTCATTGTGCAGACAATTATTCAATTTCAAAATCAATTGATATTAAAAAACCTTTATATGTTTCAAATATAGAAAAATTTAAATTTATTTCATTTGAAAATCCTTTTTTACAAATAAATAAAAATGGAAATATTCCTTTTGTTTTAAATGATTCTGAGATAATGTTTGGTTTATATCAAAAAGGATTAAATAATATATATAATTTAAAAGCTCATAACAATTATAAATATAATATTGAAAAAATAAAGAAAAATAAAATATAAACATATTAAAATAGTTTTTTTAAAATTAATTAAATTTAATATGAAAGAAAAAGAATAATTATGAAGCAGTAAATTCTTAAATTTAATCTCTAAAAGATTAAGAAATGATAGAAGGATTATAAATAGAAGAAAATTAGGTTAATTCAGAGAAATTATACATAAAATAAGAAATTAGATATTGAAACAAATTGAATTTCAAAAAATTAATGAATAAAAGGGACAAATATATATATTATATTATTTGAATTTAATTAATAAAAAAAATTTAATAAATTTTATATATTATTTTTTATTCTAACAACAATTATCTATTTCATTATTATATTTATTATCATTTCCATTGTAACTGATTCGAAAAGAATTTAAAGAATGATTATCTGAAAGTTTATCTTCAGAAATATTATTTAATTTATCAATAATATACTCAATTAAATAACTCATAACATTTTCAATACCAATATTATCTTTAACACTTGTTCTAAAGCATTTTAAAAATTTATTTTTAGAAGAAAAGTTTTGAAAATGATTGTCATCAATAATATCTTTTTCACCAACTAAATCAATTTTATTTTGAACTAAAATACAAGGTAAAGGAGTATCATCAATAAATAGTGAATTTTCATCAATTACATTTTTCCATTTTTTAGTTTCATTTAAAGTTTTTTTTTGAGTAATATCACAAAAAATTAAACATCCATGAGCATCTTTAGTTAAAACTTTTGTTATATTTATACTTCTATCTTGACCTGCAATATCCCATATTTGAATTTTATATAAATCTCCTTTATATTCATATATTTTAAAATTAAAATCAGTCATTATTGTTGCTTTATATTTACTTGAAAATTCATGCTTTACCCAAAATTGACAAAATGATGTTTTCCCTGTGTCACAATTACCTAATACTATTATTTTAATATCTGCTTTTGGAGTTTTCATTCTTTTTTTTTTAATTTTTTGAAATTTTTTTCATTTAAATGTTTTTCCCCTTTTGTTAAATTTTTAAATTTAATTTTAAATTTTTTCATAATATTATAAGAATAATAAATAAATAAAAAGATAAATTTTTTATGAAATTTTATTTTTAATCAATATCTAAAAGTAAATTATCCATATCTTGAATAGTAGAAGTAATAACTTCTTTCTTTTTAATAGAATTAATCCATTCTTCTGCTTCTTTATCAGTAAAATTACTTTTAGGATTTTCACTTTGAGAAATTAAAGTAATATTATTATCACTGAACAATAACCAAAAATCTAAAAATTGTTCTTTAGGATATTTAACTTTTAAATCATTTAAAAAATTATTAAATAATTCTACCTCATCTTCATCATTCGCAGCATCTCTAAAAGCTTTAATACATTCAATTGCTTTTATATAATAACTTCCTTTAAAACTATCTCTAATAAATTTATGAATAATTTCACTCATTAAATTCATTGCTTGAACAGTTAAATCTTCATTTTTATTTCCAATCATTTCTTTAAAATCTTCAATAGGAGTAATTACACTAATATTTTTTTTAGATTCTTTTTTTTTAGCATTTAATTTTTCTTCAATTAATTCTTGACTTAATTTATTTTCTAATTCTTCATTAATAACATCTTTCCAAAAAATCCTTTTTTTCTTTTCATCAATTTTATCCTTTTCTTTAATAGGAAATAACTTAGGTAAAAAAGAAACATATTTATTATTCTCAAATAATTTTTTATTAGGAATTAAATATTTAGATATTTCTTCATCTAAAGGAGGAAGTTCATCTTCATTATTTAAAGCTTTTGACTCTAAACATTGATAAAAATATTGTAAAGTTGGATTATAAGTTTCACTGGGTTTTAATTCTTCTTCATCTTCATTTTCCAAATCTAAACTATCAATAAATTTACTGATTAATTCTTCTTGATTTTTACTACATTCTTTTAAAGAATCAAATTGATAATCTCTTATATCTTCAACAGTAGGTAAAATATTTAAATAAAATAAAGGACCTTTTTTAGATAAATGAGGAGATAAAACAACTAATTTAGGAGGATTATTTGTTCTTGAAACATATCTAGCAATTAATACTTTATTCATTTTTATCATTTCTTCAACTAAAGCTTTCATTGCTTTAATATCATTAATACTTTGTGGATTAGGAATAACTAAATCTACTCCAGATATATATGAATGTCTTGGAACTCTAAAATTATCTGTAAAACCAATTGTTTTCAAACATTTATTTTCTTCATTCTTAAATCTAATTTCATCAGTTTTAGAAACAGGAACTAAACTATTTCCATAATAATATGCTTTTGCTATAAATTCTTTTGATATTGGTTTTTGTTGTGGATCATCATATATATAATATAATCTATCATTTACGACTTGACATGTATTATAATCATTTGTATATTCTGCCACTAAAGAATATTTCTTTAAACTTGGAATTGTTTGAACTGATGTTTTTGTATATACCATAACATCTATATGTAAATTTGGTGTTATTATTAATGGTCCTCTAAATTTTGTTGTTGGATTTATTTTCTTTTTTTTAAATTGATGATATATATAATTTGCCATTGTTGATGTAAATAATTTCACATTTTCTGTTAAATTTGATAATTCTTTTAAATATTTCTTTGTTACTTTTTGATTTTCTGATTCCATTGTTACATCTTCTTTTTCTTTTGAATTTTCATTTTCTTCTTCTTCATCTTCATCTAATTCACTATAAAAATCTACACAAATAATATTTACATTAATATTATTTTCTTCTAATCTTGCAGCTAATTTTTTTACTTTAGATGAATTTATTTCTATTTTGCTTTCACCATCGGTTATTAAAAATATTTTTTTAACCCATTTTAATTTTTTATAAGTTTCAATAAAAGTATCAATTGCAATATCAATACTTTCAAAAATATCTCCTTTATCTTCATCAGATGTTTTAATATTATTTAAATTATGAATATCTTGAATATTTGGATTTGAAAGATCTTGTAATATTTTAATATTATCTGCTTCATTTGATTCTGAATCTGAACCAACTAAAATAATTCCTATTTGATCTTTTTTGGCGCTAAATAATAACTTTTGTCTTATTAATTGTCTTATTGATTCTTTTCCAAAATCTAATCTTGTCATTTCTGTGTCTGAATATTTGTTACTCATTGATTTACCTATGTCTAAAATTATAAATATTCCTTCTTTCCCAGCCATATCTATTTTTATTTGGAATTTTAATTTCAAATTTTTGTTTTTATATTTAATAATTATTATTATTTTTTTTATTTTGGAAATTATGGAAAAATTAATTGGAAAGATTATTTTATAAATATTGATTTATTTTATTTAATTCTATATAATTTCATGAATATATAATCAAAAAATATAATAAGAGTTAATATAAATTTAGAATATTTTATCATAAATACATTTAAAAAAAGAAAGAAACTTTAATTTAATGTCTATAATTTATTAAAATAAATAAAATAAAAAAAATTATTATTTTCTTAGCAAAATGAATAGCTTTAAATTCATGTTTTTCAATAGTTTCTCATCCCTCATTATTAAAAAAATAATTTAATTAAAAAATGTTTAGAATCAGAATAAAAAGGAATAGCAATCAATACGTAGTTTTAGGAATAATCATTAAAGTCTTTTTGAGATTTTTCTTTTATTATTATCATAGCATTTACTAATTTAGAGTAATACTTTTATATTGTCACATCAATGAACTTAAATAATTATTTCTATTATTTAATTATTTAAAGGTTGTTATTTATTTTTTTTCCTATTTTTGATAAAATATGAAGGCAATGATAGTAATATTTATCTTATATCATATTCTGATTATTGAAAACCATTTTCTTAAACAATTATTTATAAGGTTTTTCATTTTCATTTATATTAATTTTTTATTTTATTTTTTTTATAACTTTTGTACTTATATTTTAAAAAATTTTTTATTATTATAATCAAAAATGTATATTTTCATGATTTTACTTTTATTTAAAATATCTTATTTAATAATAATAATACCATTTCAAACTCAAGTTCCACAACTTGATATTGAAGATACACATTTTGATTATTTGTTAGAGAATGAAATATATTCCACAATAGAAATAGGAAATCCTCCTCAAAAAGTAAATTTATTTTATCATTCCCAAGAATATAATTTTTACTTATCTAAATATAATGCTTCAAACTTTTATGATATTGATAAATCTTTTTCATATATTTTAATAAAGCAAGTAACATTTATAAACGCTCCTTTTCTTCATGGTTCAATATCATCAGATAATTTCTATTTTATAAATGAGAAAAATAAAACAAATAAAGTAAAAATTCAATTTATTTATGCTTCAGATTTTAAAGATGAATCATATGATTTTACTCCAAAAACTGGGATAATTGGTTTAAAATTTTATGATCTTACAGATCAAAAGCATTCTCATTTTATAAAATCTTTAAAAGAAAGTGAAATAATTGATTCATATGTTTGGAGCATTAAATATGATGATAATGATGATAAAAGAGGTAATATTATTATTGGAGGAAATCCTCATGAAATTGAACCTAAAATATATAATAAAGAAAATTTAAAATGGACTAAAAGTGAAATTAATAGATATTTTATAGATTGGTATATTTTATTCGATCAAATTTATTTTGGAGAAAAATTAACTGATGATAAAAATTTTTTATTTAATTTCAATAATAATAATAGTTATAACTCTAATAATTCAGAAATTAGATTATGTCATTTAGTTATTGAAAATGGATTAATTAAAGGAACTAAAGATTATAGAAATTTATTTGTTCAAACTTTTGGAAATGAATGTAAAGAAACGAATGAACAAGGTTTACTCTTTTATTCTTGTAAATTAACAACAAATATTGAAAAATTACCTTCCATTTATTTTATTCATAGAGAATTAAATTATACTTTTTTTTTAGATTATAAAGACTTATTTAAAAAAGAATTAGGACAATATTATTTTTTAGTATATTTTTTTGATAGAGGAGAAGATAGTTGGACTTTAGGAAAACCTTTCTTGAAAAAATATCATATGCTTTTTGATCCTGATAAAAGAATGATAGGTTTTTATAATGGTTATAATAAAAAAAGTTATTTTGTTGAAATACTTATTGTTATTTTTGTGATTATTATTTTAATGTTAGGAATTTATGGTTATCAACTTTTCAAAAAAAAATTTAGAAAAAGAAGAGCTAATGAAATTGAAGATTATTATGAATATTCTCCTGCTGTTAATGAATAAAACATTTAAACTATTAAGATATTATTTTAATTAAAATATATTATATAAAAATTAATATTTATTTAATAAAAAATAATCAAAAAAAAAAATGTTTGATAAAAAATAAAATTAGTTAATTATACATAAAATTATATATTTATTGTTCTTCTTCACTATTTTCATTATGTTCTTTTTCTTCATTTTCATTTTCTTCCCCATTATTTTTTTCTATATTATCATCATTTTCTTCATTATTATTTTCTTCATTTTCTTGATCTTCTTTTTTAACAGGAGCTTCAATATATTTCATTCTTAATTCTTCTAATTGTTTAACTAAATTTCTATTTTCTTCATCTTTTTCTTGTATTCTTAATTTACTATCATTTAAATATTTTATACTATCTTGTAATTTTTTTCTTAAAGCAAAAACTTCATTTTTTTGCTCATTAACTTGAACTAATAATAATTTATTTTTTCTTTCGTTTTCTTTTAACTGAGAAACAGAAAATTCATATCTTTTTTCTAAATCTTTATTTTCTTTATCTAAAGATTTAGTTTCTAAAGCAAATTTTCTTTTTAAATTATTTTTAGCATTATCTAAAGCATCATATCTTTTTTCAAATTTTTCAATTTCTTTTTCGGGTAAAACATTTAATAATATTTTTTTTTCATTTTGATTAAAAAGAGAAATTTTTGGTAATTCTGGAGTAGAAATTCCCATATTTTCATTTCTAATATGATCAACTAATAATTTTTGTGCTTTTTGAGCTTTTTCTTTTTTAATTTTATTTATTTCTTCTTCAGTTTTTTTTTTATTTTTATTATTATCTTCTTCATTTATTTCTTCATCATTATAATTTTCATTTTCTAATTTTTCTCTATTTTTACTCCAAAATTTATCTAAAGAGTTTTTTATCTTTTCTTCTATTTCTTGTGGAGATTGTCCTTCAATTTTTTTTCTCATTAATTCAGAAGTTTCTTTTGAAATTTTTTTTCTTTCTTTTTTATATTTTTCTCTATTTTTTTGTCTAATTTCATCAATTTCACTTTTTAATTGATTAATTTCATTTTCTATTTTATTTTGTTCAATACCACATTTTTCATGTTCTTTTTTTACTTTTTCTAAATATTTTTGTTCTTTTTCTAAATTTTCTTTTTTCTCTTGAGCAATTTTAATTTGGTCATTTAAAGAATTTATTTCTACCATATCTAATTTTTCTTCAATTTCTTTTTTTAATTTATCAATATCTTTTTTTAAATTATTTATTACTTCTGTTGCATTTTTTAATTCTTTTTGTTTTGTTTTTAATAATTGTTCTAATGGAGTTTGTCTCTTTTTTTTTTCATTTTCAAATATTTCATTTTTTTCTTTAAATTCTATTTTATCTAATTTTTCTTGAACTTCAACTTGAAGAGTTTCTAATTCATTTTGTAATTTCTGATTAGTTTGTGTCATTTGTTGTATTGTTTTATCTTTTTTTTCTATTTCTTTTTTTTTTTGAGATAATAAATTTTTTCTTTGTTCTTGCTCAAATTTTAACTTTTCTTCACTTTCTCTTATTTTTTTTAATAAAATTTCTTGTTTATTCATTTCTTCTTTTTCCTTTTTTTCATTTTCAATATCTTCTTTACTTTTTTCTTTAATAACAGGAACTTGAGTCATTAAAGCACCATCATGATCATTAATAAGAATTTTTTTAGTATTAGATTTCATTTTATAATTCAATTTATTTTATAAATTTATATGATAATAAAATAAATAACTGAATTTTTTAAAATTCGTTTTTTTTTTAAAATTATTTCAAAATAAAAAAAATAAATTTCAAAAGTAAAAAAAATTTAATAAAAAAATTAGAATTATATATATCTAAAATAAGGATCAAATTTTCCTTGTTCTCTAGTATAATCATTAACATCAATGATAGAACAAGGAATATGATAATAACCAGGACCAGGAACACCATTATCAATTAATTCACCTTTTTTTTCTTTACCAAAAGTAAATTTATTTTTATTGTCTTTATCCTTTAAAGTATATTGTCCAGGACCAGGATAATTTTCTTTTAAAACTTTATTAAAATTATCATCTCTACTTCCAGTACCAATTTTCCAAGAAGGATATTTCATTAAATTATTATTATTATTATTATTATATTGTCCTGGTCCAGGATAATTATCATTATTATTATCTTTTCCTTTACCAAATATAGTAATTTTTTTTAATTCTATTCCTTTTGAAATATTATAATTTCCAACTCCAGGAATATTTTTATCATTTGGATTTAAATCTATTCTTTTCCCAGTTCCAATTTTCCAACTTGGATTTTTTTTCTTATTTAAATTGAAATTATTATTATATTGATTTGGAGCAGGAGTTTCTTTTTGAGAGTATATTTCATTTCTTTTTGAAGTTCCAATTTTAAAAGAAGGTGATTTATGTAAAATATAATCAGTAGAATTTTGAATATTATATAATCCAGGAGCTGGAAAATCTTCTTTTTTTCCTTCAATTTGATTATAATTTAATTTCTGAGCAATAGTTATTTTTGGAGAAGAACGAAAATTATTTTCACTAATATTATATTGACCTGGACCAGGAAATTTTTCATCATATATCTCTCCTTTTTTTTCCTTTCCAAAAGTATAAATTGGTTTCTTATAAAAATTAGTATTTTTTAAATCATAATTTCCAGGTCCAGGAGTCATTAAATAAGTATTATTTAAATTTAATCTTTTTTGACTACCAAATTTAAAAGAAGGAGATTTTCTTAAAACTTTATTTCTATCAACATTATAATTACCAGGACCAGGAGTTTTTTCAGTTTGAAACATATTATTATTTAATTTAGAAGCCATAGTATAATAAGCACTTGAACTTTTTTTTAAAGTTTTATATTGTCCTGGTCCAGGAGTATTAAATTTATTTATATTTAAAAAATTGGGTTTAGTAGAAATAGTATATTTAGGTCCTGAAGGAAAATTATTTGGAAGAGAATATTGTCCTACTCCTGGATTTTGATTTGTTTTAAAAGTTTCTCTTTGTGATGTTCCTATTTTCCATTCTGGATTCTTTTTTCCTTTATATTTTGATTCATATTGTCCTGGACCAGGACTTTGTGAATGACTTTGTTTTGAAGATTCTAATTTTGTGGCATGACCAAAACCAAATGCTGGAGAATGGGAAAATAACATTTTTTTTTTTTTAATTTTTTTTATGAATTTATTATATTTTTATTTTATTGTTTTAAATTTTTTTTTAAATTTTATTTATAAATTTTAAAAAATTATGTAGAAAAAAATTTTTTTGTTTTGTTTTTAAGTGTTTGTTTCAAAAGATTTGTCTATTGTTTTTTCTATGGTTTGACTATTGGGAAAACCTTTTATTATTGTATTGAATATTATTTTTTTATTTTGGGGTTTTGAATCATTTGAATTTATTATTTCCATTTTTAATTTATTGATTAAAGGAACATTTTTTTCTATTCTTAAAGGAACTTTAATTGTTTTTTTATTTAAATTAATAAAAATTGGATTTTTATTTCTTGAAGTATAAGGTAAAACAGATTTAGTTAAATTTTGAGTAATTGAATCATTTAAAGAAACATCATTGTTACTATTATTATAATTATTTATTGATTTATATGATGTATTATTAACACTCGATGAAATAGGAGGAAGAAAAAATCTTTTTGGTTTTTTTATTTTTATTTTACACAATATACTATTTTTTTCATATATTCTACTTATACTTGTTGATTTTAGACTTGTATCTAAATTTATTATACTTTTATTTCTTTTTGTAGATTCTCTTGAATTATCTTTTTCTATTGAAGAAGAATAATTTTTATTAATTTTATTTGATATTTTTTTAACAGGAAATATTAATCCTTTTTTGTGATTAAAAAAATGAATTTCTTCTTCTTCTCCTTTTTTATCCTTTTCAACTGAATTTTCTTTTGGTAAAGTATTATCGCTTTCATTTTCTTTTTTTGTTCCATTCCTTTTCAAATCATTAAATAAATCATTATTATATTCCTTATAATTTCTATTATTTTTAACATTTTTATATATAATTTTTAAATCATCTGGTGAAATAGATGAAGTCTTTTTTCTTATAAGACTATTGTTTGCTTGATCAACTAAAAATTCGTTTTGTTTTCTTAGAATTTCTTTTTCTATTTTAGTGTAATAAGAATTGTATGTATTTACTAATCTTTCAATTACATATTGGATTTTATTCATTGCAGATTCTTTTAAAGCATTCTTTAATATATGTATTTCTTTACAAGCTTCGAAATAATTTTTAAATGGAAAAACAAATAATTTTACATCTTTAGATACAATAGTTGCAGTAAATATTGAAGGAAATTTATAATATAATTCATAATCTCCAAATAGATCTTTTTCAGATGTATATATTAAATATTTTCTTTTTTTATCAAATGCTTTTTTAACCAATTCATTTGAATATATTGTGTTTTTTTTGAGTTGAATCTCTATTTTAATATCTTTTTTTATCAATTTATATAATTTATAAATAAGTTCTTTTAATTCAAGGATTGAAGAATTATTAATTGAAATTTCTAAAATCCCTTCTTTTATTATATAAAAATTTGAAATATATCATTTTCTTTAAATAACTCTTCTCCTAAACGATAACTTTGAATTTTAAACTGTGTATAAATGCTCGATTCAAAATGACTTTTATTCATTGCTCTAAAGAAATATGCTTTATGAAAGTATTCTAATTCTTTTAATCTAACATTTTTTAAATTTTCATTTATCAAAGAAGCATAAACTTTTTTATTGATTGCTAATAATAAAATTTTATCACTTTCACATTTAGCAGTTTCATTTCTAAAAGGTTTAGTATCAATAATTTCAAAATTTCCAAAGTAACCATTTTCGTATAAATAATTAATTCTAATATATTTTAATTTTTTTATACTATTTTCAAAAGGAGTTAAATTATTCATATAATAATTTTCTTTTTCTTTCATCAAAGAAGAAATGTAACTTTTAAAATCACTAAAATTCATTTCTCCATTTAAAAGTTTATCATAATTATATGTATTATAAGAATAATTAAATTTACTATATAATTCCATTAATCTTTCACCTTCGTTATCATGACAATCTTTGAATAAATAAATTAAAAAAATAATATCCAGAAAAATATCAATATCAGAGAAATTTTTAATATGATAAATTTTTTTATTCTCTTCAACCATATTTTTTAATAAATAATCATCAACAAATTCTTTTTCTTTATCATTATCATCTTCAAAAACACGATTTTTATTAATATCAAATATTTTTTTTTGTCTATATAAATATAATATATAATCTTCAAATGTCATTTTCTCTTCTGAAACTTCAATTTTATAAAGACCTACATTTCCTCTTAAAATTATATAAATCATTTCTGCCTTTTCTTCTATTGTATAAATAATGTCATTTTTAACATAAATTTGAAATGAAATAAATTGAGATATTAATTCTACTAATTGTCTAGGTGTATAATTTGTATATAAAAAATCTGATTTTAATTTATCTATTATTCCAGTATATACAAAAAATGTATAAATTTCAGAATTTTCATCTTTATTTCTTCTATGATAATCTTTATCTATTATTTTTAAAATTTTTTTAATTAATTCATCTTTAAAATATTTGTATTTTGGAAATTCTTTCATTGATATTAATTCATTTTCAGAATTTAATTTTATTGGAGTAGATGTATTTTTTCGAATAAATTTTGCAAAAATTTTTTTTTGAGTTGAGTTTATTGTTTTGTTCGGAAATAATGGAATTGTATCTGAAGTTCTTGATTTTGTAATTTTATTGTTTTTCATTTTTTTGTAAAATTATTAATGAATATATACAATTTTAGTATTTTTTTGATTAATTGAGTTATTTATAAAATGTAAAACCTATATTATAAATGGGATATTAATAAAGTCTTAAAAACTAATAATATTATTTAAATTATTTATCCTCTTCCTGAAAATGAATGATAAATTTTTTTGATTGGCAAAAAGAAAAAATAAGAATTTAAGAAATAACGACATTAAAATAAATTAAAAAAACATATATATATATTTAAGTCTATAATTGAGAAATTTAATTTTAATAGATTAAATCCTAATTGATATTTTGAGATAATAAAAAATGAATAAAAAGAAGAAAAAATGATTTAAAATTGACTGAAGCTATTTAAAATTAAAATTAAAGAAGAATTTTTTATAATAATATAAAATTAATGGAATTAACAGAAATATTTTACAAAAAAAAATAAAATATTTTTTCTTGAAGGAAATTATAATATTGTTATTATCAAATATTTCAAAATATCCTTATATAAAAAATAATTTTTTTCAAAAAATATAACTTCTAAATAAAAATAAATATAATCCCTTTCTAAAAATTAGTTGAAAAAAGAACATCAAAAAAGAAAAAAAGAAACAAAAAAAATAAATATTTTAAATTAATAAAAATGCAAAATAAATATGAGGTATTAGGAGTAGTAGGAGAAGGAGCATATGGTATAGTATATAAATGTAGAAATAAAGAAACGGGAGAATTTGTAGCAATAAAACAATTTAAATACTTAGAAAATGAATTAGAAATAAAAACAATGAAAAGGGAATTAAGAATGTTACAAATACTACGTCATGAAAATATAGTTGAATTTAGAGAAGCATTTAAAAGAAAAGGAACATTATTTTTAGTGTTTGAATATATGGAAAAAAATGTATTAGAATTATTAGAAGAAACTCCAAAAGGTTTAGATCCTAAAACAATAAAGAAAATAATATATCAATTATGTAAAGCAATAAAATATTTACATTCTCAAGATGTAATTCATAGAGATATAAAGCCTGAAAATTTATTAATTGATCGTAAATTAAATTTAAAATTATGTGATTTCGGTTTAGCAAGAAAAGCATATAAAGGTCAAAAAGATTTAACTGATTATGTGGCAACAAGATGGTATAGAGCACCTGAATTATTGATAAGTAATGGTAATTATGATGGTGCCATTGATTATTGGGCTATTGGGTGTTTAATGGGAGAATTAAGTGATGGAGAACCTTTATTTCCTGGTGATGATGAAATTGATCAAATTTATCAAATTGAAAAAATCTTAGGAAATTTCAGTAAGGAACAAATGAATATTTTTTATAATAATCCTAATTTTAAAGGAAAAGATTTCCCTAATGTTGATAAAGTCATTTCCTTAGAAAAAAGATATTTAGGAGTTATTAATAAAGTGGGATTAAGTTTTATGAAAGGATTATTAGAATTGGAACCTGAGAAAAGAATTGGAGATAAAGATGTTTTTAATCATCCTTATTTTAATGATATGAGGAGAGTTTCAATTGATGACGGAAAGAAAAAAAATATTATTAAAATTCCTAGTAATCATAATTTTTCTCCTAAAGATGAAGGGAATTCTAAAATAAGCCATATCAATAATAAAGTAAAAGATGAAGGAAATTCTAAAATATTCAATTCTATTAATCAAAATATTAATAATAAAGAAAAAGATGAAGGGAATTCTAAAATAAACAATAATATGAATAATAAAGTAAAATTAAAATTGAAAACTAATAATGCCAATAGTGATAATAAAGAAAATTTAAATCATAATAATCAAGATACAAATCTTAAGAAATTTAATCTTAAAATTGTTGATAAAAAAAACATGAAAACTGAAAGAGAAGAAGAAGAAAACAATAAGAAATTAGATTTAAAAATTAAATTTAATTATTCTATGACTGATACAAGAGAAAAAAATAACATTTCTCCTCAAAAAGGAAAAAAACAAGATATATTTAATGATCATATTAAAATGAATGCCACACAAAGTAATAATTCAATTTTTAAAAAAATATTAAATAGAAAAGATGATATATATAATTATGATATAAATACTAATTTTAACAATAGAAATAATAATATTCCAATTGCACAAAAAAATAAAAAAAGTAATGATAATCCTAAAAAGAAAAAAAAAGGAAAAATCCGTATTAAAAAATAATCAATTATAAATTTTCTAAATTTTTTAAATAGAAATTATGTTTTGATTGAATCATTAATTAATGTAAATTAAATATTATTAAATATATATTAGAAAAAATATAAATAAATTTGAATATGATTGATGAATCATTTTCACTTTATGATGACGCAAATTCAATAAAAAATGATAATGAAGATAGTATTTCTGATTTAAATAAATCAATAAAATTAAAAAATTTAAGTGTAAGAACAAATCATACAGAATATAATATAATTAATTTAAGAAATTTTTTTGAAAAAATAACGGAGAAAAATTTATTATGGATGAAAGATAAAGAATTGAATAAAGAAGAATATAAAAAACATTTTATTGAAGATAAAATAATTGATTGTGAAATAAATGAAAATGAAACACTTCCAATTCCAATATATTTAATATATAAAGTTTTATATGATTATAATTTTAAATCTAAAAAAGATAATTCAGGTAATTTTATTCAATCATTACAAAATATGAGAAATGAATATGATAGAACATTTCAAGAAATAAATTTTAATAAAAATGAAATTCCATCATTATTTAAAAATAATATAGTAGAAACTTTTAAAAAATTTAATAAGCAACCAAATGAAAAAGAAATAAAAAAATTAATAGAAGAAAGTGAGAGAGAATATCCAAAATTAATGGAATATAATTATAAATACACTCATCCAATTCCAAAACCAGTTTTTATGGGACCAAAAATTTTATATTTAGATGATATATATAGATTTTTTTTTATAAGTCCAACAACTTTTATAGTTGAATTAAAAACAAATACTTCTGGATTTATGTTAGTAGATGCTTTTTATACTGTAGCAAAATATAAATTTGAAACTATATTTAATAATGATTTATCCACATTTCAAACTAAAGTAAATGGTTATTTTACTATTGAATATGTTAAAGATATTTGGTTTAAATCACAAGTTGAAAGTAATGGTTATACTGAAAATTGTGAATATATGACTAATTTTATGGTTCCTAATATGATTGAAGAATTAAGATTAAATTTTAAAGAAATTGTTAATAATTCTAAAGTTCTTTTAGAAAAAGAATTTCCAATTGGCTCTGATTTTTCTGATAATGATACTATTTATAATGAATCTGAAATTTGTGATATTGATGTTCCTACAATTAAATTTAGAAATATTAATAATAATTTGAATGGAGACAACAAAGAAAAAGATGTTGTTGTTCAGAAAGAAAAAATTAATTTAGTTTGTAAAGATGATTTAATAAAGTATTGTTTTTATTCTTTTGGTTTGTCTATTTTATTATTTTTTTTCAGATATATTTTAAGTGATTTTCCTTTATATTTTATATTAATTTTAATTTTATTAAATGCATTTTCAATTAATAGGAAATTACAATCAGCTAAAAATTTGAAATTAGAATAATAATTATAAATCAAATGTAAAATAATTTTATTATTTGATTTAAAAATTCAAAAAATTTAAAAAGAAAACATAATGAATTAAAAATTACTTTATTTTTTTCTAAATTTTTAATATAATAAATGATTAATTGCTCCTCTTACTCCTATAAATTGGAGAAAATTGAGCAATCATTTAAATTTTAATATTTCTTAATTCCCAAAAATTAATAAATAGAATCAAATCTTTTTTGATATCATCCAAAATTCCTATATCAACAGGAAAATTAAATAATAATATTTTCAGCATAAAATAAATTAATTTAAAAAATAATTAATAAAAAAAAATCCAATCTAAAAAATATAAATAATCAAATATTTTCAAAAATTTATTATAAATTCAAAAGAAGGGGGAAAAAATGTTTAAAATATTTCAAAACTCACCAATAACAGAAAATCAATTATCAGAATTAGATACAAATCCAAATATAGTATACACAAAACAGTTTATTCAACCGTTTTTCCAATTAATAGTATCAGATGAAAATAAACAATCTTTTCTTCAAAAGAAAAAAAACAGAAGATTAAAATCTTTATCAATTCAAAATAATAATACAGATAATTCAAATGGAAGATGGACTAAAGAAGAACATAATAGATTTATTGAAGCAATTATAAATTTTGGAAATGATTGGAAAAAAGTTCAAAAATATGTTTCAACAAGAACAAGTACTCAAGCAAGAAGTCATGCTCAAAAATTTTTAATGAAATTAAGAAATTCTGAATTTTTCAAAAAAAAAAATATTGATAATAATTTAAGCTGGGCTAAAACTATTCATTTTATTAAAAATAATTTTAGTAATGATGAATTAGAATTTGTACTTAAAAATGTTCATTGTAATGTAAATAAAGAAAATAGTAAAAAAAAAAAAAAAATAAATAAAAATAAATTAAGTAAATTAAGTAAATTGAATTCTGATTCTACAGAATTTAATTCTGATGATTCTGAATCTGTTTTTTCAGATTTTAATAATAATAAAAATTTTCAATTTAATGATGAAAATAAAGAAAACGATCCTAATTATTTATTTTATTTAGATGATGAAAATGATAATTTAAAAGCAAATAACAATAATAATGATTATATTCAGACTTTTATCCAAAATTTTAATAGAAAAAATTCATATATTAATGATCTTGATTTCACAATAAATGATATAAATAATATTTATTATGATAATAAAATCAATAATAATAACATTGTTTAAAAATATTCTGATAAAAAACCCTTTTAAGGATTTATAAGAAATGAAATATTTCTTTTGACTGAAAGTCAATAATAAATTTTTTTGTATATTTATAAATTTTAATATTTAATTTTGTTGATGTGCGAAAATTAATTTATTATTTGTTCATTAAAAATTTACCTAAATTTAAGTAATGCGGAAATTCAAAAGTTAAATATATATTATTCCGCCTGATAAATGAATATATTAATATCGAATAAAATAGATAAATAAATATATATTTAATAAAAATATAATGTATATAAACAAATATTTAATTTAATTTATTATTTATTTTAAGGTAAATGTATTAAAAATTAATAAATAAAATTAATAGAATGAAGAAAAAAGAATTAAAAAAACCTAAAGAACCAAATCCATTTTTAAATTTGATAAATATATCAAAAAATAATAAAAATAGATATAAAACTCCAATAAAGCAAAGAATTCAATATCAAAGGAGCTTTACTCCAATTGAATTAATAAAAAATAAATCAAGTAAATATCAAAAAAATGGAAATAAAATTGAATATAAAGTTTTAAATACTTCAATTTCGAATTTTAAAGGAAAAGGAACAAATAATAGAATAGATAAAGAAGTTGAAAAATTAACAAATGAAATTAAAACATTAAAAGAAAAATTAAGATTAAAAAACATTGAATATACTAAATCAAAAGAAGAAGTAAATAAATTAAAAAATGAAAATGAGAATTTAAAAAATCAAGTTTCACAATTTAAAGAAAAAATAGAGAATTTATCTAAAGAAGAGAATAGAGTTGGAAAAGAAACTTTATTATATCATTATTTTGTAGAAATGAATAATCAAATTTTACAAAGTTTAAATGATAATACACTCAATTTGGATAATATGACTTATGAAGAATTATTAGCTTTAGAAGATAAAATTGGTTATGTTAATAAAGGTTTTAAAAAAGAAGATATTAGCAAAATTAAAAGTGAAAAATATAATTCAGATGAAAATGTAAATTGTATTATTTGCCAAGAATCCCTTAAAAAAGGTGATGAAATAAAGAAGTTAAATTGTAATCATTTATTCCATATTAAATGTATTGATACTTGGTTATTAAAAGAAAAAAATTGTCCTTTTTGTAAAGAAGAAATCATAATTCCAATATAATTATAATTTAAAAATAACCAAAATTTAATTCTTTTATTATTTATTATAAATAAAAAACTCAATATATATTCATAATAATAAAAAAACAAAGATAAATTATTGATTGTAAATTGAAAATAAAAGGTTTATATAAAGACAATATTTTATAAATAAATTTAAAAAAATATATAAATAAATCATTCTTTAATTTAATTTCCCATATAATGGAATCCCACGAAAAAAAAACAGAAGAAAAATTTTTAGAACAAAAGAGAATATCTTCAGAAAAAAAAGATGAAGAAAAAAATAAAGAAAACCCAAAACCAAAATCAAAAAAAGAAAAAAAAGGGAAAAAGCCAAAAAAAAAAATAATAAATTTCCTGAGTTCAAACACACATAAATATGAAGAATTAACTCAAATATTTAAAAAAGAGTTTCCAGATATAGAAATAAGACAAGTAAAAATAGATTTACCAGAATTACAAGGATATCCAGAAGAAATAGTAAAAGATAAATTAAAATATGCGTTAAATTCAAAAGCAAAAGGAAATCCAATTTTAGTAGAAGATACATCATTATGTTTTAATTCATATGGTGGATTACCTGGAGCATATATAAAATATTTTTTAAATAACATTAAACCTCAAGGTTTATATAAAATGATTTGTGCTTTTGATGATCATTCTGCTTATGCTCAAAGTATTTTTGGTTTACAAAAAAATAAAAAAGGTGGTCCTATTCTTTTTATTGGAAAAACTGAAGGTGAAATTGTTGAACCTAGAGGAAGCTTTGATTTTGGATGGGATCCTTGCTTTTTACCAAAAGGTTTTAATAAAACTTACGGAGAAATGAGTAAAGATGAAAAAAATGAAATTAGTCATAGAGGTAAAAGTGTTAACGCAATGATTAAATTTTTTAAAGAAAATCCTGATTTTTTTTAGGATATTTTTTTAGAGATTTTTAATTTTTTTTCTCTTTTTACTTCTGTTTATTTATTTTAGGAATTTTATTGTGTTATTTAAAATTCTTTAAATTTTTTCTTAATAAAGCTTTTTATATTTTATAAAATATATTATTAATTTTATGCCGAATGATAAATCAACAAAGGAGCAAACAAATGATGAAAGTTCGATTAATATTAAAAATAATAATATAGGATTTGGATTGAATAAAAAGAACAAAGATAATATAATAGAAGTAGCAAATGACCAACAAGAAGTAAAAATAGAAATAGCATCAACAACACAAGATTTTCCAATATTAATGAAAAGAGATAATTGTATTAAAAAATTAGATTCAAAAGATAAAAATATATCTTTAATTCTTCAAACCTATATAGCACATAAATATATAGAATATATATTATATATTTTTTCCAGATTATATAATCCAGATACTATTACAATTTATCTTATTTGTATGTTAATATTTTCAATCTATAAAAAAAATTATTATTTCATTTTTAAACCTATTTCTTTTGTTGCTTTTGGTATAATATTAACTGTATTTTTAAAAAAATTTGTTGGAAGATCAAGACCAAATTTAACCACAAAAAGATTATTTAAAGTTAGAGAAAAAGAAAATAATGGTTCAATGCCAAGTGGAGATTCTTTACAAGCTGGAATATTTGCTATGATTCTTTTTTATTATTATAATTTTATTTTTGGATTTTTTTTAATACCTTGTGTTATGACTAGTAGAGTTTATTTTTATTGTCATTATTGGATGGATACTATTATTGGAGCATTTTTAGGAATATTTTCAGGGATTTTTGTTTATTCGATTTTTCATTATTTTCAAATAAATTAATAATAATAAACTATCTTTTTAATTAAAACTTCATTATTTTCTTATTTTTAAAGACTAATTTATTAATCGAGAATATACTATTAATGGTATTTTTTTAATATATTTTAAGAAAAAATGAAAAAATATTTTCTCATAATATTATTTTTAATTATTTCCATAAATAAAACCAGATGTAATAGTTTAAAGTCATTAAAAAAATTGGAAGAAAAAAATGATTGCAATCTATATAAAGATTGTTTTAATTGTTCAGTATGTGGAGGAGAAATAATAGAAAACTTTGATGAATGTCCTTGCTATTGGAATTTTGATTCTTGCGAAGAAAAAAAGAATAATGACTATAAAACCGAATTTTGGAGAGATCATTTTTCAAATTGTACAGATTTAAATTCATCTTCTATTCAAAAAAAGTATTGTGGTGATTTTACTTTTTCAAAAGATAGAACAAAAGCAGAAATAACACTTCCTCAAATAAATGAGATATATGGCTTATCTAATTTATATTGTTATTATTTATTTGAAAATACACAAGGAAAAGAAACAGTATATAAATTAAAAATTGATTTAAATGAAAAATTTAAAAAATCAGAAGAAATAATTTTATTATCATATAAAGTATATTATACAGATGATCAATTTGATTCAAAACCTTTTTCAATGAATTCAGGTTCTTCTTCTTTTGATAATATTCAAAAAATTGAAATTTTTTATTATTGTAATGGTACTTATGAAGAATTACCTTTTTCTTTTGAAATAAGTTATAAGAAAAATCCTAAAAAATCCAGTTTAAAAATTACAATTGTAATTATCTTCTTAATTATTATTATTTGCATTGTAATTATTATTTATGTGATTAATAGAATTAAAAAGTCTTCAAGGTCTGTAAATTCAAATTTTGCAAGGGTTTATGATATTCAAATTAGTGAAAATATTATTAATGAAAATAAAAAAAAAATCGAAATTTTATTAAATGATTCAAAATTATTAGGTGAAAGAATTTCAATGAAACAATTTGAAAAATATGGTTCTAATTGTTCTATATGTTTAGAAGAGTTTAAAGTTGGAGTTGATAAAGTAAGTTTAACTCCATGTTTTCATGTTTTCCATTATAATTGTATAAGTGAATGGTTAAAAAAAAATGTTACTAAAATAACTTGCCCAAATTGTAATTATGATATGTCTAACATTGATAAATATTTCATTAATATCAATAAAAATCAAAATAATGAAAATCTTAATAATGATAATAGTAGTCTTAGAGAAAAAAATGTAAATATTAATCCAAATCAAAATCAAAAAAATTAAAGTGATAATATTAATAAGGAAAAATAATTGAGATAAAATTATTGATTCAGTTAAATTACAGTAAATATAGATCTATATATTCTTTATATTGAATAATTAATTATTAATAAATAGTTTTATTATTGAATTTTGATTTAAATAATTAAATTTTAAATTTTAAAACATAAATCGACTTTGTTCTCCATTAAAATATTCATTTTTAAATGGTTTATATATGAAAATGAAAATAATACCACAATTTATAAATATATATTCTAAAATATTTAACCAATTAAAAAATGAATTTGAAAAATTTTCTATTTTTCCTTTATCATTCATTAAATTAATTTGTGAATTAATTATAATTAAAAATATAATAAAACAAGGAATATAATACCTCATTTCAACTAATGGGGTCGGAACTAAAGTCATAAAAAGGCAAATTAAATAAGCTATTATTTTTCCATTCAATAAAAATTCTATATTTTCAGTAATAAAAATAGAATATATTAAACTTGTATAAATAATTAAAGCATATCTTAATTTTAAATTAAAATAAATTTTCCTAAAATAATAAAAAGTAAAATGTCTATTATCACTTAAAAGAAAATCATGTATAATAGAAAATTTATTAAATATAAATAAAATTATACATAATATAATAAAACAAAATAAAACTTTAAATAATTGTTTTCCAGATTTTATTATTTTATGAAATTTAAAAAGTTTTAAATTAAGTGAAGGATAAAATAATAAAGTAAAAAATAAAAAATGATTAATATGTGCTAAATGACAACATAAACTATGATGAGATTTATCTCCTAAGACAACAGAAAAATTATTTAATATTAAAAAACAAATAAATAATATATCTGCAATTACTATAGGATAATATTTATTGATCAATTGAAAAGGAAGAGCAATAATTTTTTTTAAATCAATATTTTTATCAATTAAATTATCTATTAATTCAGAAAGAGGAATCAAATTAACCCATATAATATTATTTTGTCTTGCTAAAATTGTAATAAATATTGTACACAATACTAAAAGATTATTATTCTTATTTAATATCACATAAAAGAAATAAATTAAAGATAAGGAAGAAAAAGAGTCAGTATAAAATAGAAAATTATAAAAAAAATTAATTGGTAATAAACTAATACTAATGAAAAATTTTTTTGAATTAGATTTATACAATCCTAAAAGTAAAATTGATAAACTTGATATTACAATATTAAACAATCGAGAATATTTAATATAATCATATTCTTCATAATTTTTTTTAAAAAAAAAAACAAATTTTAAAAAAGCAGCAGCTGAAAAAAAAGTACCAGGAAAAGTTGTCAATTTAGAATTCCAATAATTATAATTATCAAAATAATAATTTAAAGTTTGATTTAAATGAAATTCTTCATCCATATAAATTGGAATTTTCTCTTTATTATTAATTAAATTATACAAAAATCCATTAATTAAAACAATAATAAGAAAGAACAAATAATTCCCCATCATTATTTGAAAACAATAAAAAAATAATAGATTATTTTAAAAAATAAAAATGGATTCGACATATTTATTAGAAAGAAGAATAATAGCTATATGTTTTAACCCAATAAGAGATAGTGTATTTCTTTTATTTAATGAAAGATTATCTAAATTATCAAAAATCAATATAGGAAATGAAAATATATTAACATTAACTGAAGAAGACTTATCAAAAAATATAATATATCGTAGATTTAAATTATTAAAAAAGCATGAATGTAATATAATAAATACAACTCAAAGAAAAATCCCAAATAATACTTATGAAGGATATTTTTTATATTTTTGGGAATTAACCTCAAAATTATTTGTAATTTATCCTTTTGGTTATATAAGTATATATGATTATAATACATCTCAATTATTATATCATTTTCAATGTCATGGAAAAAGAACTTATGTAATAAGAAATATTATTGGTTCCCCAATGCAAAAAAGTTTATTTTTTTCTGCTGATGGAATGCATAATGTTTATCATATAAATTATGATAATATTCAATTGGCAAATAGTAAAAATGGAATTATTTATAATAAATTAATTTTACCTGAAGGAGAAGTTGCTTATGATGTTGTTCCACATCCAATTGAAAAATTTATTTTTATTGCTTGTTCAGATGGTATTGTTCATATATTTGATTATAATGATACTAATAAAATTAAGGAAGTCAAAAATTGTATATGTGATATTAATTGTAATGGTGATATTAAAAATCAAATTAAAATGATTAAAGAAAATAAAATTGGAAAAGTTATGAGTATTGATGTGAATTTATCTGGTGATTATTTAATTAGTGGAAATGAAAATGGAAGAATTTATTTATGGGATGCTTTATTAGCTATTAAAGAAAAAAAAATTTTATTTACTCAAAGACATGTTTCTTTTTCTGGTATTTTATCTTTAAAATTTTTGAAAACAAAACAATTTCAAAATTTACAAAGATTTATTTGTTTAACAAAAGAAGGAAGTTTTTTTATTTTTGCTATTATTAATAAGGAAGAGAATATAAATAACAGTCAATTTAATAATTATTTAAATGCTAATTTAAGTAGCAGTGTATTAAATGTTGTTTTAAAGAAACAATTAGTTTTAGAAAAATTTTATGAAAATATTGGTTTATTTAATTCAATCATTTATTCACTTGATAATTATGTTATTTCAACAAGTAATTTTATTCAAATATCTTATCATACAAATATTATAAGTATTTCTTGGCCGAATTTAAAATTAGAAAAAATTAAAAAAGATAATAATAAATCAGATAATTATTTATTGTTTCCTAGTTTTGATGCGAAATTATTTTTCTTTTATGATAATCTTTATCCAAAAATAAATTTCCCAATTTCATCTCAATTATCACCTAGGCTTTATGAAGATTATATTCCTTCAAATAAACAAAAAAATTTTGAAAGTTTAATTTTTTATGTTGATAATTTTTTCATTTATTTATATGAAATTATTACAGGAACGAGTAAAAGACTAATAAATTATACAAAAGAATTTAATTTAAAAAATGTATATCCATTAAAATTTGATTATAAAGATAAAAAAACTTCCTTCTTTTTCATAATATTAATAGAAAATGAATTGAATAAAATTTCTTGTTTAATGATTGAATATGATATACTATCAAATGCAATAAAAAAATCAAATAAAATAGAAAACGTAATTGATTTTGTTTTTTTAGGAAATAGAAAAAATAATAATCAAAATGATTTAATTTATATGTTAAGTAAAGACAAGCAAACAGGAATAATTTATTCAATTTCTTCAAGAAATTCAGAGCAAAAACCAATTGAATCAACAGTGAAAAGAATATATAATACTCCATTTAATAATGGTTATTGTATATTATATAGAAATATGTTAGATGAATTAAGATTTAGTGAAAATTACATTCCTTTTATTCAACAAGAAGAAAAAGAGTTAAAAGAAAATCCTTATAAATTAGATGAAGGAAATCCATATAATAATAATAATGATGATATTCAAAGTAAATTATCTTTTAAATTAATTCAAACGAATATGTTTAAATTAGATTATAATGAAAGAGAAATTGATGTTATTTTCCATGAATATGATAAACAAATTTATTGTATAATTTCTATGATAGAAAAAATAGTAATATTAAATGATAAAATGAAAGTCATTTCAACATATAAAACATCATTAAATGATAATCCTAATTTAATATCATCTCTTTTTTTCATTGGAAAAACTTTAATATATAGTAAAGGAAATAATATTATATATTATTATTGGGATGATAATATTAATCAAAAAATATTTACAAATAATAGACCAACAACTTTTATTTCAGGAGTTTTAAGTGATAGATTTATACTAACTTCTCAAAATAATAAAGATAATATTGAAAGTGCAATAATTTCAACTCCCATGTTAAATCCATTAGAACCTATTTTAATTGGTTATTTAGATTCTAAGTCTATAGATTTTAATTTAGTAAGAGAATGTGTTGTTAATATGTTTACTAATCAAATTTCAGAATTTTTAATTGATAAATTTGTAAAAATGAATTTAAAAGAAGTAGCTTGGTTATTTATTTCTGACACAAAAAATTCTTTCCAAAATATTGATAAAAAAGTTAACATATTAAATGATATGTTAAAATTCGATAAAGTTTTGGAAAATATATTAATTAATAAAGATTTAAAAAATGAAATGCATTTAGATGAAATAATTTGGAAAATGAAATATGATCAAGGATATGAATATATAAAAAATATATTAACAAGAGAAACAAGAACTTTAATAAAATATGGTCAATTTGATAAAGCAATTAAAATTTTAGAATTATTAGGTGATTACCCTAAAATTTTAAATTTACTTCTTATATCAACATCAAGAGAAGAATTTGAAAGATTAAGAGTTATGTTTCAAGCAAAAAATTGTTTAAGTTTCACTGATAATTTATTAATTAATAATGCTTTTTGTTTAAAATTTAAAAACGATGAATTAAATCCTTATAATATGAATCATTATAATAAAATTTTGGATAAATATCCAGGAGAAAATTTTATTTTTGGAGCAAATCAAGATAAATTAAATGTATTATCAATAAAAAATATTGAAAATAAAATAATAAAAAAGACATCATATATAACAAATATTCAAAAAAAAATATTAAATTATGGAGAAAGTTCTTATACCTTATATGCTGATTCATATAATATTTCAGCAGATAAATTTGAACAAAATGAAATTTGTTCTTTAATTTTACAAAAAATTGAACAATATTATGGAATGAATAATACGATTTTTGGAAATAATAATCAAAAACCAAAACCAAACTTCCAAGATTTTCATGTTGGATTGAATCAAGTTCAAAGTTCAAATAATTTCAATAACAATGAAAATGATATAAATAATCAAAATGATGATAATGATAATGATATTGATCCTAATATTAATATAGAAGAAATTTCAGAAAATTTATTTTTAAGTTTATATTATCATTGTGATAAAGGAAGTGGTAATTTAGTTGAAGATATAACTGAAAATAACAATGAAGGAAAATTAATTTTTGTTGAAAATAAACTTAATAGTAATAATGATTTAAATTCTAATTTAAATATTAATAATTTTAATCAAGACAATTTTAATTCTTTTGAAAATCAATTATGGAGTAATGTTTTAGATGAATTTGAACCTTTAGAATATGAAGATAAATGGGGAAGAAAATCTCCAGGAGCTCATTCAATAAAATTTAATAAATATTCTCAAGTAAAAATGATTGTTAAAAATTCACCTTCTTTGAATCATATGAATAAAAAATTTACTATTGAAATGTGGATAAAATTAAATAGTTTAAATGTAACTATTATTCAAAAAGATACTTTTAGTGTAGAAATTGAAAACGGAGAATTTAAAATAAAATATCAAAATAATTTACTTCAAGGTGAAAAAATAAAAGAATATAATTTAACAGTAAATCAATTTATGCATGTTTCAATATTATATAAAAAAAAATCAGGTTTTGTTAACATTTTATTGAATTGTGAATTAATAATACAATTTCAAATAAATTTAGATTCAATAAATATTAATTCAGATATAATTTTTGGTAACGGAAATTTAGATGGCGAGTTAACAGAAATTAAAATTTGGAATCAAGAAATGCCAATCAATTATTTAGCTGAAAATTATAGAACTCCTTTACCAATTTTAGCAGAAAATAAAAAAAAATTAAAAATGAAAATAAATAAACAAGATAATACACATTCAAAGAGATTTGATTTTAAAAGTGGTAATTTTATGTTTGGAAATAGAGAAAGCTCAATTAATCAAAATGTTATAAATGGTTTACAAGGAATTGATAATTCAAATAATTTTAATAATGATAAAAATAATTATGATTTTAATCCTGGAGATCCTGTTCCAATTGATTTAGAAAATAGTATTCAATATCCAAGTTTAAATTCTGTTGTTGGTGATAATGAAATTAAAAATAGTAATTTTAATAATTTTAATTTTGATATTCCTGATAATAATAATAATAATATTTTTGGAGACCCAAATAATAATAACTTTAAAGATTCTGATTTTCAATTTGGTTTTGGATTTGATGAAATTAATAATCAAAATTTCAATAATCAAGGAAACAATGATTTTTTTGGAAATTCAACAAATTTTAATTTCGATAAATAAAATTAAAGGAATTTTTTTCAATTATTTATATACTTTTTTATAATCAATTTATTAATTAATCCTATTTTATTTATATTTATTTTTTTGTTATTTTTTTTAATTTTATCATATTAAAAATAGAAATAAATTAAATTATAAATAAATAGAATATGAAAAAAGTTTAAGACACGATTATATTATTAATTAATAAAATTATAATCTATATATAATATTTTATTTTATTTTTATTTTTATTTTAAGAAGCATACTATTGTTTTTAATAAAAATAATCAACATTCATTCCTATTAAAGCATTTTCAATTAAATTTGTTTTTCTTTTAAATTCATTAAAAAATTTAAACAAAGGTTCAATTTCTTTTTGAGTGAAATCACAAACAAACATTTTTTTTTCTTTATTTATTTTTAATATAATTTTTACTCTATTTTTTCTTTTAGAATCTTGAATAATATCAATAACTTCTTTATTATTTAAAACTAATTCTTTTTCATTTTCAAGTTTAAAATAAAATTTATTTTTTCTTTTAGTAAAACTAATCTGAACATTTTGTTTTTGTTCATCAATATAACTTGGAATTAAAAAACCTGAAAAAAGATGTTCAATTGTAATTGGAGTTAATTCAGAAATTGCTTCTTTATATTGTAAAATAACACAATTTAAATCTTGAATTGAGTTTTGATATTCATCTACTTGTTTAAGTAAATTTTGCTGATCTAAAATTAAAAGTTTATTTTCTTCTTCTTTTTGTTCTAAATTAATTTTATATATTTTTAATTCTTCATTTATTTTACTTATTTTATTTTCATAATCTAATTTTTGAGTATCAAAAGTTTTTATATATTCAGTTAAATATTTTGTGTTTTCTAATTTATCATTTATAAATTTATTTTTTTCTTCTATTTCTTTTTTATACTTTTTATCTTTGTTTTGAATTTCATTTTCATATTTTAAAATATTTTCATTTTGTTTCATTTCTATTTCTTTTATTTTTTTTTCATATTTTTCTTTTAATTCATTAAAATCTTTTATTGATTCATTTAATTTTCCATTGATAAATAGTTTTTCATTTTTAATTAAAGTAATTTGTTCTTTTAAATTTTCATTTTCTTTTTTTAAAAGATTTAAAGCTTCAAAAGCTTCTTCATCTTGTTTTTCCCCTTCTTTTTCATCGAACAAATTATTAAAAAAATTTTTTATTTTTTTTGGTGTTTTGTTATTTTTAAATTTTGATAATTCTTCTTTTAATTTTTCAATTTGTTCTTGTTTCATTATACTTTCATCTTTTAAAATATTATTTTTCTCTTGAATTGATATATTTTCTTCTTTAAGTCTTTTTATCTCTTGTTGAAAATTTTCTGATTTTTTTCTTTCTTCCAATAAAGCATTTTTCAATATAGAAAGTTTTGCAATTATATTATTATTATTTTGAACATTTGATTTTTTATCTTCTTTTAGAGACATTTAAAAATAAAAAATAATTGTAAAAAAAAAATTGTAATAATTGATATATCAATCAATTGTACAAACAAATTTGTCATATTATTTTCCCTTTATTTAAATAAAATATTTTTTATTTTTTCACAAAACTTTGTTTTTATGTTTTTTTTGTTTCTGATATTATTATCAAGAGTTTTTAAAATATTGAATCAGTGAAATAAAACACAACATTATTTTTTTTAAATATATTTATTAATATATGATTTAAATTTATTTATTTTAGAATTCATTATTTTTAATTTTATGTTTAGAAAAAATTTGTTTAATTTTTTAACTATTCCTATTTTTTTATTTGGAAATTTGATTATCTCCAATTTCTTATTTAATAATTAATTTTTTTTCAGTTTTTTGTTATTATTTTCAATAACTAATTCTTAATATTTAAATTTAGGTTTGAAATATCTTGTTATTATTATTTTCTTCTTTATGGTATAAAATTGATTTCTTTATTATATTTTTTTGTTATTGATTTTTGAAAATTTTATAAATGATTTAATAACTAAAACATTTGAATTATAATTATAATTCAATTAATTCTTATAATTCTTAATTTTAAGAGTTATTAAACCATTGAATTTATCTGGAAAACTATTATTGATTAATAAAAACTTCTTCACTTAAATCCTTTAATTTATCAAAATATGTTAAAATTCTTTTAATATTGTTTTCTTTACTTCCAAATTATAACAATATATTTACAGAAAATTTGTTTTTCATGTATTTTAAAAAAATAAATTTTATTAATAAACGAAAAAAATAAAAAATATAAAATATATTGCAATATTTTTTAATTACAATTTTAGAGAATTTATTAACAATGTAAACTTTAATCTATATTTTTATTTATTTTAATTATTATAAAAAAAGATACAAAACAAATTAAAATAATTCATAAACTTTTTTACTCAACTTTTAACAATTTTTTATATTCAATTAACAACTGTTTTATATAATACTTATAAATAAATATTTTAAACATATTATATTTTAAATATTTCTTATTTCTCTAACTTTAAATTATTCAAATATTTGAGAAAAAAGAATAATTAAACGATATACTTAATATTATTCGTATTGAAAAAAATATCATTTATTTGATTTTAAAATTTGAAAATTTCATTTAAACTTTTGACTTTTAACTTAGTTAATAAAAATTCAAAGCATTTAGAATAATTTTCATATTTAAAAGAATATATTTGTCCAAATAAAATATGTAAATCTTCTAAACCAAAAGATTTTCTTATAAAAGCGATTATTGAAAAAGCTAATTCAATTGAAGTAAATTTTATATAAAATTTTTTATCAACTAATTTATATAATTGAATAAAACAATTAAAATAAACATTAGAAGTTTCTATATTATGAATTCTAAGAAATTCTTTTTCATAACTAAATAATATTTCATTATCTAAAAGCAAATTGAGAATATCATAAGCAGTAAAAAAATATAAATTATAATTTATACTTTTTAAAATTTCAATTTCTAAATTAGAATCAAAATTTTCATTATTTAAAGAGTTTATTATATTAGTTGAAAAATTTCCATTTTCAAAAAATTTTAAGCAAATTAATACACAATGATATGAAGTTTTAGAAATATCTTGAGTAAATTTTTTATTTATAAAAAGCTCATCCATTAAATAAATACTTGAGTAATAAATTTTTTGGTCCAATTGAAATGTATTACAAAATTTTCTTATAATATTCACACCATTTATTCTAATATCTTTATATAAAGCATTTGGTTTACATCTAATTTTCTTTTCTTCTTTTGAATAATTTAATATTATATTAAATATATCTGTTTTATCTATTTCTATATTATTATCCTTTTTTCTCGCTTTAGAAAATGAATTATTTGGAAAATGTTTTTCTATTGACATTATTTGTCTTTTAATTTATTTTTAATCTCATATTTTATAATTAAAAAAAGATAAAAAAGATTTTTTCAAAGAAAAATTTCAATATACTTTTCAAATATAAATTTTGATTTATTTATTCAGAAATATTGGATTTTAAAAAAGTTGTTTGTGTTTTAAAGAAATTTGAATATTCAATTAATATATTAAATTAGTTTAATTATAAAATTGTATTTACTAAATCGTTTCAAATTTTGATTAAATATATAAATTATCTAAAAATTTAAATGAATTCATAATAAAAAAATAAGAGAATTTTTATATATAAAAGTTTTTCAATTATTTTTATAAATAAATTTAAATTTAAAAAGGCTCGAAGGTGAAAAAAAATTTAATTTAAAAATTAAATTTCTTCAAAAATAGTAAATAAGAGAATTGATAAAATATATCAACTCAATTTTAATCGTGGATTCTATAGTTTTCAGACTTTTTCATCTTTATATTTTATTTTAATTATTTTTCAATAAAGTAAAACATTATTTATATGCAGCATTAATAACATATTCATAAATAAATTTTTTTTTTGAATAATTAAATTTCTTATAGAATATAGAATATTCTCCAAAACTAAATTTTTCAAACCTACAATTATTTTTTCTTTTTGATTGATTTTCAAATTTTGAAAAGGAATTTTCTTTTTTTTGGTACATATTTTCAATTTATACATAATTAATCTTTACTTCTTAACTTTATACATAGAAAACTTATATAAATATTGGAAAACAGATTATTGATTATTCATTACTTTTTTAGTTTATAATTTTAAAATTTGCTTTACACTAAAATTGTTAGGTAAAATCATTATACAATTTTCTGAAAATAACTTACTTAAATTTTATTATATATATTACTTTTATAAAATCCAAAATAATGAATTTATGTTTTTTATTTATTATAATTTTGATATACATAATGTGAAAATATTTAATTTAGAATAAATCGATTATGAACTGAAAAATATTGATTTACAAAATAAATGTTTTTGAAAAAAGATTAAATTTATACAGAAAATTTAAAATAAAAAGAATAACAACAATGAAATCATACTAAACTTAAGTGAAAAAGCAGAAGAAGAACCAGAATTGGGATTTTTAGAAGAAGAATTGGGATTTTCAGTAGAATAAGTCAAAGTTTTACTAGTACCTAAAGCAAAAACTAAATTATCATCATCAGCATGAGTGAATTTATTGGCATCATTAGTGATAATACCTAAAGTATAAACATTACCTGCAGCAGCCTCAATTTTAGAAGAAGGATTACAACTTAATTCACTTCCTGTTGTTTTTATTTGAACTCCAGTCAAGTAAGAGTAATTGCAGTTCCTCCTGTTTTTGTTAAAGTAAGTCCACCGGCTACAGCAACAGTACCTTCTGTATTTGTAGTTGAAGTTGCTTTAATTTTAATTGTTCCTGTTGTTGCAATTTCAGCACTATATGTTGGAGATACTAAATTAAATGTTATAGTATTGCACCCAACTACAGGTGCACTATATGCAAATTCAATATTAGTACTTAATTCATAAGTCAATGAATCGCTGGGTTCTGATTTGGTAATCTTAGAGTCAGCTAAAGCCAAAGTATATGTTTTTCCATCAGTTGCTGGAAGAGCAGTGTTTGTTGTACAGTTAAAGTTGTATCTGTAGCTTCTATTTTCTTAGCTTGTCATGTTAGACTTGATGCTGTGTTGATTCCTTCTTTTAATATTAATCCCCCTGCTCCTACTGTAACTATTCCAGTTGTTTCGCTTTCTGATATTGCTGTGATTTGTACTTCACCGCCTATAGCTATCCCTGATGAATATGTGGATGCACCCATTGAAAATTTTATTTAAATATACTGATGTAAAACATAAACAAATAATTATAATTGATTTCATTTTCAAATTAATAAATTGATTTTTATTTTTATAAATTAAAAAATTTAGTTAACGTTTTAGAGATAATTTTCAATAGTTTATAAAATATTGAAATGATAATGATTCAAAAAAAAAACAATGGTTGATGTTGATTTAATAATGTTATCAGTGATTATGGTAAATATAGTACAGGAATAACATTAGATAAATTTTACCAAATTATGATTAATTATCATTAAAAGAAGGTGGAGGTAAAAGAAATGTTTATCATAGACAAATTAGATTTATTAGTAATTATAAAAAATTACAAGAATTTTTAGATGCAATATTAGATAAAGAACAACATAAATATTATTTAAATGAAGCTTCTCATTGGTTTACAATTGGTCATGAAAATACACATTCATTAGGATCAAATACTTCAATTAATAAATTAGGTAAATATTCTCATATTATTGAAGAAAATAAAGCTGATATGGGTGAATTAGCTTTTTTAGCTTTATTAACTGAAAATAAATATTATAATGAAACTCAAAGAAACAAATTATTGTTACTTCTGTTGTTGAATTTTTTTTGAAAAGTAAACCTAATATAAATCAGGTATATAGAGTATGAACTGTTATGCAAAATTATTATTTTTTAAAAGAGGTGGATATGAAATTAGAAATGGGAAAATATTTGTTAATATTGATAAAGTTGTTTCTTGTGCTAAAGAAATGCTTAAGGAGATTATTAGAATACAAATAGATATTGATTTTGAAAAAGGATGAAATGAATTTAATTGCAGAAAAATTAAAAAGTTTCTATTAGTCTAATGGAAAATTAGAAAATGAATTAATAGATCAACTTTTAGAAGGTAAAATATAATTTAAAATTACAATTAAAAAATCATGAGATTTTTTCTTTTTTTAATAACTTATTAATAAAATATCCCCAATCCCCCTATAATAAATTAAATTTAATTAATAATTTTTATTTTCTAATCTATGAGATTTTAAATTTAAAATAATTATTAATTTTAATTCATAATAAATGAATAATGAAAATAAATTAATAATTTTATTTTTTAATCTATGATTTTTAATTTAAAAACTTATAGATTATAAATTAATGATTATTAATTGATTTGGGGATTGGGCCCAATCCCCATTTAAATATTTATTTTTCAAAATTTAAAATTTAATTTAAAAAAATTGTTTTTTTAAATCCTATTTTTTTTATTTAATTTATATTTTTTTTATAATAATATAAAATGGTTAAAATTAAATTCTATTTCTCAAACCAATTTAAAACATTAGAATGTAATCCAAACACCAAAATGAAATTCATTTTTGAGAAATGGGCACAAGAAATGGGAAAAGAATATAAAATAATTGGAGAAAGTATTGTAGGAGGAAAAATTGTTTATGAATATAATTTCAAATTCCGTTCTTTTACTAATAAATTATTAAATCCAGAATTAACTCTAAATCAACAATTATCCATCAAAGAACCAACTATTATTGTGAAAGAAATAAAATTAAATGAAATTAATTTGGAAGAACTTAAAACTGAAATATTTGAAGAAATTAAATCTCCAAAAGATAACCCTACATTTGATAAAGCTCAAGAACAAATTGTACAATTTGGATTTTTAATTGAGAAAGAAATAGAAGAAGAACTCAAAAAAAATCCAGAAAATTTTTTGGATATAAAAGATGCATTAAAACAAAAAGATACTAATAACCAAATGTATGTTTTAGGAAAATTAGGTGAATCTTTGGAAAAAATAGGAATAAAAGTAGCTATAGATAAAAGAAATTCAAAAGATAAAGAAAATATAATAAATAATCAATTTTTATCAAGCGGATTAATAAATCAATCAAAATATGAAGTACATCTAAAAGAAGATGAAAAAACAAATATGAATAAAATATTATATGATAGCATAGAAAAAAACCAATTCATTTCAAAATGGAAAAATATTTTTTCTTCAGAATTAAAAATTCCTGAAGATAAAATATTTATAACAAATATTAGAAAAGGTAGTATAGTATTTGATGTTGTTTTTAAAACATTACCTTTCAAAGATATGATTGATTCAGTCAATACAAAAATTAATATCAATGAAAAAATAGAAAATTTTATAGATTCC
The DNA here is from genome assembly GCA_023807065.1 of Isotricha intestinalis. Lineage (NCBI taxonomy): Eukaryota > Ciliophora > Litostomatea > Vestibuliferida > Isotrichidae > Isotricha > Isotricha intestinalis. The sequence goes on from JAJJLU010000364.1 coordinate 67,101, forward strand.
CACCCAGAAATATTAAGTATATATCAAAAAAATATAATGGGTGCATGTAAATTAACTTTAGATATGTTAGATAGTAGGGGGAATCAGTCCCCTAACAAATGGGCAAAAAAAGGAAGTAAGAGAGCAGGAATAGAATATCATCCTCCAGATAATAATTGGATAGGTTTTGGATTAAAAGTATTAGGAGAATATGATAACGATGATTGGATTGATTGTCATAATAATCCAAATGAATGGGCGGTTGCATATCATGGAACTAGTGAAAAAGCAGTAAAACCAATATGCTCAAAAAATGGAAAATTTTGGAGTACAGAAGAAGAAGGAGCCAAAAGGCAAAAATGTAAAAATTGTTTAAATAAAAATTCTGAGTCTAAAGCAAAATATAATATTTGTGGAGAAGGAAGTTATTGTTCTCCTTTTTTGGATTATGCAGAAAAATATAGTAGTGGAGTAATATTTATGTGTAGAGTTAACCCTAAAGAATATAGAATTCCTGAAGGAAAATATGAAGAAAATGAATGGATTACAGATGGAACTAGAAATTCAATTAGACCTTATAGATTATTATATAAAATAAATAAATAGTTACTAAAACAAGGAAAATAATCAAATTAGAATTAATTTTATTATTGTTCATTATTATTTAATGGGGATTGGGGATTGG